>VMDO01005957.1:0-105822 GCA_007922755.1 Pedetes capensis | reverse complement strand
GCAATATACTCCATCATATAGGCATAGGAAAGTATTTCCTTAATAGGACTCCAATTGCTCAATAAGTTGCAACAAGAATAGATAAATGGGGTTACATGAAATTAAAAAGCTTCTGTACAACAAAAGAAACAATTTACAGAATCAAGGAAACCCCCATAGAATGGGAAAAAATTTTCTTGTTTTTATACATCAGATAAAGGTCTAGTTACTAGAATTTATAAAGAACTCAAGAAAAAAAATTCTCCCCCCCAAAAAACAAATAACCCAATACACAAATGGGCAAAGGAACTGAGTAGACAGTTCTCAAATGAAGAGATCCATAAAGCCGTGAAACACATGAAAAAATGCTCAATATCCCTAGCCATTAGGGAAATGCAAATTAAAACAACTCTGAAATTTCACCTTACACCAGTAAGAATGGACAAGATCAATAAAACAAATAACAACAAATGCTGGTGAGGGTGTGGGGAAAAGGGAACACTCTTACATTGTTGGTAGAGCTGTAAATTGGTGCAACCACTGTGGAAATCAATATGGAGGTATCTTAAAAAACTGAAAATAGATCTACAGTATGATCCAGCTATAAAACTATTGGGAATTTACCCAAAGGGAGATGGGCCATCATACAGAGACACCTGCATCTCCATGTTCAACGCAGCACTTTTCACAGTAGCAAGGATATGGAATCAACCAAAGTGCCCGTCAACAGAAGAATGGATAAAAAACTATGGTACGTATACACAATGGAATACTACTCAGCAATCAAGAAAAATGAAATAAGGTCATTCTCAGCAAAATGGAAGGAATTAGAGAAAATTATTTTAAGTGAATGAACACAAGCTCAGAAAGAGAAATACCACATATTCTCACTCATATGTGGGAGCTGAATCAAAATTATAAGAAGCAAAAATCCTATTCAAAGGTCGGATCAAAATAAAAGGAGAAAAAAAAAAACAAAGCTAAGAATGGTGTCAATATAAATGGTCTAGAAAATGCATGCAATTGTTCTGACAAGATAAAAACAAAGATCACTACAGGAAAAGTTTCTATTTTAAACAGAACTGGAACCCAAGGACATATAGAAAAATTGTTGTTGTTGTTAGGTGCCGTCGAGTCGGTATCCGACTCATAGCGACCCTCATAGGGTTTTCAATGGCTGACTGTTTCGGGATTGCCTTGGGAGTGGATTGCCAGGTCCTTCTCCCATTTTTGGGGTGCTGGGAATTGAACTTGGGACCTCAGAGACTGCAGCGCAGTGCTCTACCAACTGAGCCAAATCCCAGCCCTATAGAAAAATATTACCAAGTAAAAGATAGAGAAGACTTAGATAGGGAGGGTTGGAGGGAGGGGGACGCATACAAGAAGGTAAGGGGGAACCTATATGAATAATGTACATCAAAATGCATATATGGAAATGTCACAATGAAAAGCATGTCAGAATGAATCACATTAAGGTGTACATTAAATATTTCCAATAAAAAAAAAAAGAAAGAAAGAAACAGTCCTGTGGTGACCCTGAGGTTTAGGTCCATAGTTGGATTGAGAACAAGGTAAATGAAATACTTATAAAGTTCCTCAACATCATTGCTTGTTTCATGTAGCAGGGAATTCAGCTCTTGGACTGAGGATGACAACTCAATCACTTTTCTCTGCATTTCAATGAGACAGATTCAGTCTCCAATACCCACTGTCAAAACCAATATGAATTTCCATTCACCAAGATGGAAAGTTCACACCTTATCCAAAAGTTCTCAAGTGTGGATGGGCCTGTGCTTATACCTGTGAGTATGTGATATACAGTAAATGAGTACTTAGGTGTCATGTGGATTTTTAAATATATCATTGGATATTAAATGTTTCTGCAGTTTATTAACAATAAAATATTTTTAAACTGGTTGAATTAACTGCCTTGTCTCTTATACATTCACTTCCTCCTTTTCCTAATGGGTGAATGCATTCATGGTTTTATTCTTCCACATTTTTCCATTTCTTGTTAGATGACTTTTAGCAAATTATTTTGACTTCCTGAGTTCTACTGATGAAAGTATGATGATAACACATATTATAAAGATCATAAAGCATGAAATTTAAAGAAACATGAACATTCTGAGAAACAAATCAGACTATATCAGGTATACTACAAACAATTTCATTGTTCCTCATGGACCTAGGAAATACACTTTAAAAGGTCACTAGTTATTTATTGATCCCATATTACTGATTTTATTTAAAAATAGATGTTGACAGTACCAGCTTCACAATGACCTCAATCAAAATTTAACACATGTAAAATCTATTACAGATATCACAACACATTTATTACTCCATAAAGAAACAACCCTAAGGTGTAGACACTTGGAACTTTTCAAAGAAAATCTTGGATTATAGAATTTGATGTACTAAAGTTAGTGTTCATAGTTGTATTATCAAACTTTTTATAAACAAGTCTACTTAATTATATTTGACTAGTCTATTTATCTTCTTTTTCCTAATTCCTTCTAACTTCATTAATTTCCTGTACTACAAAACTTACTCCTTCCAAGAATTTCCTTAAAATAATAATGCTAAAATGTCATGTTTATAAATCATCTTATAATTCCATGGATTACTTTCAAGAAGATTATCTTTTGTTTTTCAATTGCTCTATTACAAAGTAAGGCATTTGTTCTAATATTGTTTTCAGGCAAGTGTACCAGTGTTTACCGACATTAACTTTCCACAGATCTCATTACTTAAGTTATTTCAAAAGGGAAGGAAATCTTATGCTGTGGAAACTTATATTAAAATATTTTGATCTAAGAGTTCTTACAAACATGAGGAAATAAACATTTTGGAAGGAACTATCCTATAAATACAGGTAACAGAATAAAAATTAAATAAATAAAGACTTGAGGGATCTCACATTTGTTGAAAGCATGCATCAAGAACAGACAGTCAAAAACCAGGCCTTTGGGAGATCATAACTTTGAATAACTTTTAGTTTTGAGAAAAGTCACTAGCATGCAATGATAGAATAAAAGATTATTGCCTTGTGATATTTTTAGCATATATTTATTTTTCTTTGTTCTTTTATGTTTTTTGGTATTAAGCTATAGAATACTATCTGCAAATAAGGTTTTAGGTGAATTCCTAAGGGAAATCCACAAATGAAAAACAGGCAAGACATTGCTGATTGGTTCCAGATCTGAATAATATTAAAAGAGTTACTTTACCATAAGAAGTTAAGTGGAAATGTCATTATTTGTATCAGACTGTATATGAAAGATTTTTCATGTTTTAAAAACTAATATTTTATCCTCATAGCAAAAATTAAGTTAGTCCAAGTAAATCAATACAGATTACAAGAGGGAAAGACAAAAAGGATTCAATTCCTCTGAGTTTGCTCATTTGTGTTTTGCTGAAATTATTTATTCTGTTTACAATTTGTAAGAGCATTAAATAGACATAATTGTTGGCTGAGAAAATCATATTTAGTTGTTGCTATAGACACAGAAATAAAGAAGTTTGCATAGAAACGTTCTTCCTCTGAGTTAGCTCCTTTGAAACAGGACTCAAATCTTGTTTAAAAGCTATGGTATTTGAGCTAGTTAAGCACATATCTCTCTCCCATTCCATAGGGAATGAGCTGGGCTGTCCTTGCTTACCACGTCCACCTGCACTTCATTAAAGAGCAGAGTGTTTACATGCCACACACCAGAAGAGCCCCACAATGACATAACTCCATTCAGAGACTGGCGTGCCTGGGTTGGTCCCCCACACCCTCCTCAGCTCTTGTATGACTGAGAATCTGGCAACCAGTTCCGTCCTGACAGAGTTTACAGCATATATTGGTGGATTCTTGTCCATAGCGCATCTGCTTTAAGAATTAACAAGAGCAGTGTCAAGACAGTAAGGTAAGTGCTGTTTTAACTATAGCCCAGGGGATGCTGACTTTTTGGGACAAAGTTTATTGTAACAGGAACAGAAAAAATTCCAGAGAAACTTTGCCAATTGCCATTTAAGAGCAAATCCACAGTTTTGAGCATTTACTTTCACATTTTGCTTAAATCCTTTCTATGGGTTATGGATTTGAAATAAGTGTTATACAGTGTATGGTATATTTAATGACAAGGGAAATTACACAATATATCAAAGTTAGAATGAGAAAATAGTTTGGGTTAGACACGGTGACAAAGTATGGAAATTAAAAAGTTTGCTGCTTATGCTTATTTATGTATATTAACATTGTTGAAAGCTATTATTGGAGCAAAGAAAAGCTATTTCAGTCAGTATTCAGCATATTTTACAATAAACATTGTTATAATGTGTTTCAATTTACAACAAGCATTCTATGTTTAAAATTTGAGCTAAAGAATTTAGACACTCATGGATTATTTGTGTTTGGTTAATTTTAAACTTTTTTGATGTAGGTCTTTAGGAACATGTTTTAAAGATATTTTAGGAAATGATTTTCCTGTTTCAAGAAGCATTTCTTCTTTAGCCACAGGTATTTTAAAAATGGGGAAAAGTACAGTGTGTTTTGCCACATAGTAGAAGCATTATATGATTACAAACTCTCTTTGAATTCAGGAGCCCTAGCTTTTACTCTGCCAAAAAACCATGAAAGTATTTTTCTACTATTCAATACTTCCATTACAGTTACTATGACTACTTTGATACATATTCAATTTAAAATAAATAAGGTCATTAATGAATCAAGACAAATCTATATACTATTAGCATCATGTAGCTTGTAGGGAATTCTGGGAACATGTCATCATGTTCTTTTTAGTGTTATATACATTTGCCATGGGCAAGCCTCATCAACTAAATTGAATGCCTTCATCACAATCTTTGGGATTACTTTACTAAAAATAAAACTGCCTATTATATTTTGCTAGTAATTGAAGTGTTTCTAATTACGTTTTATGTGTGCTTCATCTGATAAAATCAAATTCCTTATGATTCCAAGTTAAAACAGGGAACATATATTTAAAGTTCCTAATCACCCAAATCCTACTTATCCCAAACTCACTTGACCCAAAAGCTTGCTTCATACTTCTCATAGGAAAACATAATATACTGTGCTATTAGGGTGTGGATCCTCTTCACATTAGAGATTTCTCTTGCAGGACCACCAAATTCTCTTCAGCCATAACTCTTCTCTCTGTAAAAGTCGAACTCTTATATTCTATTTTTCCTTTACCTCTATTGCCAACCCTTCTTCTACCCAGTTAAAATGTTCTTTATTAACCTTCAGAAACAGGTTCAAATGAAGAGATTAATTATTTTAAATTTATATTACCAATTGACTCTTTCTCTATGTGCTTCCTAATTCTAGTATTAAAATCAAGTTTCTTTCATTCCTACATTTCTCCCACTTCCATTCTGTGAGGCCACTAAAATCCAGATAAGCAAACTATGTCACCTTAAGTTGTAGTATGAAGAAGTGGAGAACTCATGAGTTATTCAAAAATAGATGAACTTTATTTAAAATTTGGAAAAGAACATTTATCTCTTCCTAGATTTAAAAATTCTTAGATTATTTACATTTCTCTGGTCAATAAACTTTCTTTTCTAAAATTAATTTACTAACAGTAGTTTCAGAAGATAGCTTTGTAAAAATGTGTTAAAGTATGGAATGTTAAAACTTCAAATAATATAAATACACATTCACATCAAGAATTTTATGCCCCTTCCTCAGAACACAACAATAACAAGATACTTTTAAAGGAATGCATTCTCCTTTCCTCTTCTACCTCAAATGTAATAAGTACAGCTTTCCTCCAGGGAAAACCACAGATTGCCCATGTTCCCAGTAAGGATGTTCTTAATGAGACATTTTTGATGATGTTGAATGGTAGGGTACTGTGTACAGTTTATAATGGTCTTCTAATTTTCATTTCTTCTCATTTTGAGGGATGTTCTGAAGCAGTGCTCTAACATGGTGCCCAATGAGCACCACCCTAAAACCTCTAGTAGGAAGGCATTTAATTAAAGAAGGACCTAAACTGGAAGTCAATCTTGGTCGGTTGTGCCCAGAAGGGGGAAAATGTGTGTACACTCTCATCTGAAACCTTTTCCAGGTCAAGTTATAACCATGCACCCTTATCCTCATACTTAAATAAAATTGTACAAGACAGTGAAGACACCATTTCTCAGTGCACTAAAAAGCAATATAAAAATTTTAAATGCAATTTTGCTAATGAATTTAACATTGTAAATTGTTTTTTTCTTTCCAGAAAGTATACTACTTTATAATAACTTATATTTCTATTTTATTTAGGATTCAAAGCATTTGCTGAAAATGAATCTAAGTGCATTCACTCTCTTCTTGGCATTAATCACTGGTGCCAGTGGTGATTATTATGATTATGATTTCCCTATATTCACGTATGGGGATTCATCACCAAACTGTGCACCAGAATGTAACTGCCCTCAGAACTATCCATCTGCCATGTACTGTGATGACCTGAAGTTGAAAAGTGTACCAATGGTGCCTCCTGGGATCAAGTACCTTTACCTTAGGAGAAACCAGATTGATCATATTGATGAAAAGGCCTTTGAGAATGTCACTGACCTGCAGTGGCTCATTCTAGATCACAACCTTCTAGAAAACTCCAAGATAAAAGGGAAAGTTTTCTCTAGACTGAAACAACTGAAGAAGCTGCATATAAACCACAACAACCTGACAGAGTCAGTGGGTCCACTTCCCAAATCTCTGGAGGATCTACAGCTTACAAATAACAAGATCACAAAGCTTGGATCCTTTGATGGACTGGTAAACCTGACGTTCATCCACCTTCAACACAATCAGCTCAAAGAGGACGCCATTTCTGCTGCACTGAAAGGTCTTAAATCACTTGAGTACCTTGACTTGAGCTTTAATCAGATAACCAAACTGCCCTCTGGTCTTCCAGTATCCCTTCTAACTCTCTATCTAGACAACAATAAGATCAGCAACATCCCTGATGAGTATTTCAAGCGTTTTAGTGGGCTGCAGTACCTGCGTTTATCTCATAATGAACTGGCTGATGGTGGAATACCAGGAAATTCATTTAATATATCATCTCTAGTTGAGCTAGATCTCTCCTACAATAAGCTTAAAAACATACCAACTGTTAATGAAAACCTTGAAAACTATTACCTGGAGGTCAATCAACTTGAAAGTAAGTAAAAAGCTGTCCCTCCGTTTGATTGGTGTATCCTCAAGTTTTAAAATGCATAGGCTGAGCAACACAAATTTTGCCTGACTTCATTTAATAACAATGAATTTAAATGTCAACAAAATACCCCTCTAATTCATATATAGAAGAACTCTCTCTATATAGAAGAACTCTAGCTCAAGTGTGTATCCAATTCTTTCTACCCTCTCTTTGGAGTGTCTAGATGGAGAAAAGATCATAGAACTTAATATCAAATTTCATCAAACTTAATATTCTAAGATAGTTAATCCTGATAAGTTATCTCTTGATACTTGTTATTATTTACCTCCTTTGTGACTTAGACTTTTGTTCTACATTTATTTAGCAGGAGAAGAAGCAAACGAGTTCAGAAGTGGTGTAGCTAGCAGAGGCTTTTGAACCTCCTTCCCATTTATCCCCAAAAGACACCATACATTGCAATGCTCTTCCCTGATATCTTTCCTTGGGGCTCAATATGTAATTCTGCTGGCATAACCACCATCTACCCTTCTTATCTCTTTTTATGGTATGTGAGGCATTCACAGTGTTCTGATGAGGACTCAGAGGAAGCTTAATAAGGGAAAACTATGATGAAGATTTAGAATCTCTTTGTTTTCTCTTAAAATAGTATTATAGAGTCCCCTTTGTTTACACAATCTTTCTCTTCATTTGATTTTTTTCTACTTTCTTCTCCTCTCTTGCTGCCATATTTTATATTTCATTTATCTTCTGGATGGAGTTTGAACTGATCCATCTGAACTGTCTTTGTACTCTTCTGGTCCTCTAGGATATTGTTCAATTTAGGCAATACAGATTGAGGTGGGAAATTAAAATCCACCATTTCCTACCTTACTCTTTAGCATTGGTTGGAAGAAAAGTCACAGTTCACCAGTAAGTATTTTGTTAATGAAAAATAAGATGGAATACATTGATTTCCATATAAAGTAATTATATCTGCAAAATTATTAAATTTAAACATCTTTATCAAGGAACATTGGTTCCATTGTCATACTGAATAAAAATATTGCTTTCAGAAAAATGACAGTGTACATTAGGACTACATTACAGGTCTATAATAATTTTGTGTTAATCCTAGTAGGATTGGGTAATCTCCTGAAGGAGATCATGATTGCCAACTCAAACCCCATTGTCTTTGTTTTATCTCAAAAGTAGCCTTGGCAAGGATTAGAAGTATTTGCCTATCACACATGTGATATCTCAGGTGAACATAGCTTCTGCAGTTTTTCCAGTGTAAAATTCACTATGTGGCAAGACACAATCTCACATTTAAACATTTGTCATTAACAGGAAGGATATTTGGACAGACAAAAATGACAAAGCCATTTAGGATGGTTGAGGGCTGGAGTAACCCATGAGATTTGGTGGATGGAGGTTAGTCATGGGAACAAGTCTACTTCTTTCTCTGAAATGAGCAAGAGGAAGGATATAGGCACATTTGTTAGTATACGTTGTATGGGAGAAGGATGGAAGAGCCAGTGTGGGAGATGGAGAGGTGGCCTATGGGACAAAGATGAACAGTCACTCAGTACCAAGCTGAGGTAGAGACCAGTGTCTGGCATATAGTGGCCAGTTGAAAATGTAGTGTGTAGTTAGTTACTTTGCTTTTTTCCTTATCCTTGGCTTCTGTTTGGATGTTCCTATTATTCATCTAGGGACAAATCTCTTCAATTTACATTATTTTCCCAAGTAATAATCATGCATACTAATTGTCCACATTTTCTTTATATAAGTAGAGACCTTAATGTTCAATGTCTAAGGTTACATTTAATGTCTAATATAAGAGAATATACAGGCATCCCCCAGTATCTATGGAGGACTGGTTTCAGAATCCCCTGTGGATACTGAAATCCACAGATGTTCAAGTCCCTTATATAAAATAGTGTAGTAGTTGCATATATCCTATGCACATCCTCCCACACACTTTAAATAACTCTAGGTCTCTTTAATACCTAGATTATGTAAATGCTATCAAAATAATTATATATTATATTGTTTGGGGAATGATGGCAATAAAATATGTCTATATGTTCAGTACAAATGCAATTTTTTTGTCCAAATTTTTGACCTGTGCTTGGTTGCATCTGCCAACATGGAACTTGACACAAAGGACTAAATTCATAGCCAAAACAATTTTCCATATTTCAATACTGCAACTCTAAGCATTAGCCTAATCACAGATCTTCCTAATGGGCAGTAATTTGGAAAGGAGACAAAAAAAGGCATGAGTAATTATGTAGAACATTCTGTGTATTAGTACTTTGAGAAATGCTTTGGTGATCTTAATTTAATCTTCATGCAGCACTCTGAGAGAGATTTGTTATATCAGACAGAAAGATCAACTAAATGTTCCAAGGTTAACTAGCTGATAAGTGTCAAAGACAAAATCCCAACATAGGCCTATGTCTGCCTTCTCTACATTACCCCATAATTTCTTACAGGTAAGCATCATAGAAATATCCTGAAATTAAACTAAATTATTTCAGTAAGCACCTTAGAGGAGTGGAACTCAAATATTTGCCTTTCCAGTGACATTGTTAATTAGGATTTGAGAATGAAACAGAAAGAACAGATAATGTTAAACTGAAATAGGCTTGGGCAAACATAGTTTCTATGTGCACACATAGTTATGCAACCAGTAATAGACTTATTTTCTATTAACTGGACACTTTTTTTATTGGAACCCCTTTTTATCCACAAAAGAACATTGACTCAGAGGTTGGACATTTCATGGTTTGGTTTGTGCCTTGGAGCTCTGATTCATTGTCATGGTGTGCGGTTGCTGGAAAATTCTTGAGAGCATGTAGTTAAGTCTCTTATTTTCAGAGGTAAAACCCAAGGATGCTTATTTTGGTGAGATTGTTCATACAACAGCATCAATGTATATTTTGTCAAGTTAAACTAGATATTTCTAAAGAGTTCTCAGACAAGAAGTCATACTTCTTGAATGCCTTTCTCAAATTGACTCCTAATTAAAAAACAAATCTATTCTTTGAAAAATTCCATTGAATTTATTGGTCTAATCTACTTACAGTTTACATAATATTGCTGTCCCGTTTTAGTAGCCTGAAATATAGTTTTCATTGTCCCTAGTTCAGAGATACAGAATGTAAATAACTTTTCTAAGTAAGAAATTCTATTTGATAATATTATCAACTTATGGAATTTTTTAAATGACTGATTTAAGCCAGTATAATAAAAATGATTTAAGTTTTCTATTCTTTAATTCACAGAGTTTGAAGTGAAGAGCTTCTGTAAGATCCTGGGACCATTATCCTACTCCAAGATCAAGCATTTGCGTTTGGATGGCAATCCCCTCACCCAAACCAGCCTGCCTCCTGAGATGTATGAATGTCTACGTGTAGCAAATGAAATCACCGTTAATTGATACCTGTTAATTCCAGTTAGATTGAGGTATACTCTGGAGCAATACTTTACAGTTAGGGTTTTGTGTGTGTGCGTAAAGTTTTCACGGTATCTATTTTTTGTTGTCATTTATTACTTACATAAATTTTAATAATGAGGGAAAATGTTTTGCAAACATTTACCACTTTTTAACAAAATAAAGATGAAAAGCAGGCCTATTTCATCATAAGAGCATACACACACAAATAGAATCAAACTCAAGACTTTATTTGTAAATTTAATGTTTTCTATGTCTTTCCTGTCAAATGACGTGCAAAACCTTTTTATTAGTTGCATGAATGTCATCCAAGGTTTGTAATCCCTACATTTTAGTTTAATGAAACTAAAAACATATACTAAATATGTATGGATGTTTATTGCCTTGGTCCAAACTATTTTGATATGTTCCAATTTGTTTTGTTGAAAAATAGGTGGTATATTTTGAGAACAATAATTTTGCAAATCATTAGACAAAATTTATGAACACACATGCACTTAAAGAAGTATTTGTAGTTTTAAGAAATCACATACTTACCTAGTGAAACTTTTCTAGAATTATTTTTCACTCTTAGTCATTTATGTTTCTTTCTGATTATTTGCATGTTATGCTTAACAAGCTAATAGCAAAATAAAACACAGCAAATGACATTGTGTTTGAGTTCTTGTGAAATTCATGTCTTTCACATATAAATTAGATGAAAAACATCAAAATTCAAAAGACAGCTCTAGCCTGTAGTATTTTACAGACGTTAACATTGAGTTTCTCACTAAATAAATTGTCTGCTTCTAGCATCCATTTGCCAGGTGTTATCAAACACATTTTTTAATGTGTATCTATGTCTAACAGCTTCCTTGGATATTTGCCATTATTCCCATTCCTGTTCTTTTTACTGATTCATATGTAATGGTATCCTATTAAATAAGAAGCTACTATAAGATCTTAGCAATCACTGTTGGTTATTTTAAAAATGATGGATAACTCCCAGGATTTAAAATGTTGAATAAGTATAAATTTCCTGAATTGTATCCTGAACCCAAAGTATTTGGAACAAAGCTTTTGAGTTTATAATCCAGTAATAGCAGTTTCCATGTTTTTTTTTTTAATTTTATTTTATGGATTTCCATGATTCTATACAATGGGAAATCTTAAAACATATAACTTATAAAAAATAATTTCCATTTTTACATAGTTAGCAATAAAGGCTCTTTATTGCCAAGTGTTATACAGTCAAAAATACACTGAGTCCATATTAAGGCGTATATAGTCAAATACATATCAAAAACAAAGGAAACACTTAACAGAATGGTTTTAGTGATGTCTTATGGTTAATAAAAAAAGTGCTGCTCTGCACTCTCTGAAGCCCTGGGTTCAATTCCCAGCACTGCAAAAATGGGAGAAGGAACTGGCAGCCTACTCCAAAAACAATCCCCAATCAGCCATTGAAAACCCTATGAATAGCAAAGAAGCATTGACAAAGTGTCAGGCATGGCACAGTGTCAAGGAGTGTTTCATTCTGTTGTGCATAGAGTTGCTATGATTGGGTCCTGACTTGATAGCACCTAACAACAAGAAAATATAGTCAATTATCCTATCACCTGACTGTATCATCATTAAAGACTGAATTGACTGGCAAATTGTGAGATGTACATTACATTAAGTGTAGTGCATAATTTTGACTTTCATGTCTTTTCTACATAGTTCTTGAGTTGTGATAGGACTCAATCCCTTTCTTGGTATAAACTTAAAATATATTTTCTTTCAACAAACATAGAAGAAATGAAAATTGAGTTTCCTTCCCCTATCTACACTCTCCATCAGCTCTTGGAAACCTATTTTCAAGTATGCAATAGAGAATGTGCCATCACTTCTTCTTAGCAAGAATGTACACACTTAAATGAGATTCATTTTTAAAGTGCTCAGGAGAATCATTTTCTCAGCTGGCAGTCTGTCTACATCTGTAAAAGCCTTTGATTTGTATCTATCCAAAGTATCGTGTTATTTTTAAAGCTAAAAAGGAAAACTACAACTTCAAACAGCAATTCCCTTTGTAGCTAAGGTGGATTGGCAAGAACCAAGTTAAGTACAAGGCTATACTTCCTTGTAGAAACATCTGGAGAGGGCAATGCTTACACCCTATTTTAGGGCACCTCCTCTTTCCAAAGCACAGATGCCATATTCCAGGGCAAAGCTAGAGAAAGAAGCTGCCAGCTTTCTTCTTCACTCCTGGGCTAGCCTCAGGCAGGTATAGAAGAAAGGAAATCTGTTGACTGACTCGTCTGCTCTTCTCTCATCACCCCAGATAGGGTGGTGATTATCAAAGTTTCTGTTATATAACATCAGGTTGCGGCACTTTTCTAAATACAGACTACCAGATACAAAGCCCCAGGTATACAGACAGGGTAAATTACACAACAGAGGAATACACATTTTAAAGCAGCATTGAGGGGCTTGGCTATTGCTCAGTGTCATGCATTTTTTTCAAAATGCTGACTACTTATGATACTATGGACAAGCTAGTGGATTCCCAATCAGTTAAAAAGCAGAAAATTTCTTTTCTTTAGAGAAGCACTACATAAAGAATCCTGCTCTTCATAACATACATGTTGTTGCTATTAAGTGCCGTCAAGTCAGTGTCTGACTCATGGAGATCCTATGTACAACATATAAAACACTATTGCTAGTATGTCTCTACTAATAATAGGGTTTTCAATGGCTAATTGTGTTTTGGGAGTAAGGTGCCAGGTCCTTCTCCCAAGTCTACAGCACCTGGGTTTCCCAGGTGATCTCCCATCCAAGTACTAACCAGGCGCTCCTGACCCTGCGTAGCTTCTAAGATCTGATGAGATTGGACACCACAGTGGTATGGCTACAGACCATAACATATATACATGAGAGTAAATATCTTATCCATATTCAAGCTCTCTAATCTTTGATATATTCTTCCAGGTCCGTTTCTACTCATGATGGGTAAACTGAGTCCCCACATGAGGAAGGGTACCTTTAAAAGGGCATCAGAGGGAAAGGCCACTGAGAGGGGAAAAGTACCTCAAAGCCTTTGGAGGGAAAGTCCACTGAAAGGGGAACAGTACCTCAAAAAGAACGTCTCTTCATGGAAAGGGACTTGGAATCTTGTCTTTTCTTTTTCCTAAATTTGAATTGGTCACTGTTTTCTTCATACTGTAAATTTCTGGGAGATATTAATGAAAAACAAGTAATAGATGTAAATAAATAATCTTCTGGCTCTGTGAGCAGTGCTAATTCAGATTGGGAGCTGAGAAGCCTCCCTAACAGGCTTACAATGAAAAAATTCTTGAATGACTTCCAACAGCATGAACTCCTTGAGTTAACACAAACCAAAGTTTCTATACCAACAGCCCTCCAGCAAGCAAAACAATCTGGTAAGTTAGAATACCCATTTTTCATATTGTGGACTCAATAGGGTGACACATTAATAACAGTTAAACTACCCCATTATAATTTGTCACTGATAAAATAAATGCCTAAGAAAAAACAGACCTCCCTGATGTTTGTTACCTAGAGACAGTAAAGTTTATGCTCTGAGCTGTGGGCTATTGTTTTTTACTGCTTGCATGACCTAGGTTTAAAAAACTGTATAAAAGGCTGGGCTATCTGGGAAATAAACGGAACAGATCCATATTGCCTCCGAGCAGCTGTGTGTCTGGTACCCATCGCCGACTCCTCATCTGCCTTCGGGAACCCCTGTTTTCTAGGCTGCAGCGGGACTGCGGCAATATTCCTCTCTCACCAATCTCATCTGATCTCAGACGCTAAGCATGGTTGTACCTGGTTAGTCTTTAGATGGGAGACCACTTGAGAATACCACGTGCTGTGGGCTTGGAAGAAGGACGTAGCAGCCCACTCCCAAAACAATCAGCATCGAAATCCCTATGAATAGCAGAGAAGCACTGACAATAGTGCCTGGCACAGCACAGTGTTGGGGAGTGTTTCATTCTATTGCAATAGGATTGCTATGAGTCAGACCCAGGGCACCTACAATAGCAACATCAAGCAAGCCATACAAGCATTAACTTCATAAAAATCACATGGAATATGCCTGCCACTGCACTTGCTGTAGAGTTGCTTGACAACACTTCTTGCCAATGTTCTTTTTTCCTTTGGGATAGACCAACTGGTACTTTATCAAGACAAATGGCTTAGATTTATTTTGATTATGATTTTAAGAAGATTTCAAAGGGAATGGTCTAAAACGAGGTGAACAGGGAATTCTCTCTATTGTCTCACTAGCAGTGATTTTTATTTTGTCTCTATCTTGGTAAACTTTCTCAGGAATGGATTAAAATCATGATACATATGGATTCTTCCCTTCCTAAGACAGATTCATTAACTTCTTGACTATGGTGCCTTAGGGGAAAATGGAAAGATGAGAAAAGTTCCTCTATGTTCTCAACATCTCCATTTGGAAATTAGGGTTAGGTGATGCATTTGTGACAAAGGAGAACTATAAAGTGATCAGGCTTTGGGGTTTGTAAGTAATTATCATGCTCTAATAAGTATAAAAGTATAGATGAATAACAGACCACTAACTGAGCCAGAGGAATGTTGATTTCGAATGTTGATTTCTTAGTTAAAATTTCTCCTACTGGTAATAGCTGTGTTTTCAGAAAAACTCGAGCATTTAAAAGATTGGGTTTACAAAGAATTATGTTTTTTCCCCTTGTGATCTTTTAAATTTGGATTCTTCTTTTTTCTATAGCTATAATTTCATCATAATGATGGTTTTAGATTTTTCTTTGGTTGTATTTTGCAACCATCATAAATGCTTGCTTAACATTTACTCACAGTAAAAGAAAAAGCTCATGTTATTTAAAGGGAACTCCAAAGCAAGTTTATTACCAGTACTAAAAATGTATATTAAATAACAATGGCTTAAAATTTAAAGTACCTATTTTGTAAATATATGAAATAAGCAGGAAAATATTTTAAAGATATCTAGTAAGGTATATTTATTTATTCACTAATGTATTCAATAAATTTTGTTTCTAAGCAATATAAGAGAAATTGAAACACAATCAATATAGGGAAAAGTAGAAATTTAGGTTATGCAAATGAATGAGTTCTCATGCATGTTACACTCGCTTCTATAACCCCATTCCACCTCTAATGTGTAGTAGATTCTTTCAAATTTTGGTTGGCCAGAGAGTATAATAATCTACAGTTGTGGCTTTCCCTTAAAATGTGCCTAATATTTTATGCACATGATACTCTATAAAAACAGAAAAATTCCATGTTTTAAAAATATTCAGAAGGGACTGGGCACAATGGCACATGCCTATAATCCTAGCATCTCAAGAGATGGAGACATGAGGATCACGAGTTCGAGGTCAGAGGCAGCCTGCATAACTTAAGGAGGCCCTGTCTCGAGATAAAAAATTAAATAAATAACTAATTAAATAAATAAAGGGACTAGGAGTGCAGCTCAATGGTAGAGTACTTGCAATGTATGGGCAAGTCCCTGGGTTCAGCCCCATATATGGCAAAAAAAAAAAAAAAAAAAAAAAACCAGAAGTCTTAGCTATCTTGTCCTATGGCTTCATTTTAAATAATCCCCTGTCTATCTCCTGAGTTAGACCCAACTCGATGGCATTTCCATTGTTATTGTTTTCTTTGAAGATTTGCTCAGTTTTAATCTAGATTTCTGAAGGTTCTTGTGTTTTGACCCATGTCATCAATTACAGCGCCACCAGGGTACATTCTTACATATAAAACTTATCCATTATTTATTGTTTAAAACTAGTCAATGATGTGTCATTACTTTATGGATGTCAGGTTCCTCAGAGGACATCAAAGATCCTCTGTGATCTGGTCCTTGGTGACCTGTTTAGCCTCATCTCTTCCAAGATCTTGTTAGGGCTTATCATGGAGCACCACGTTAAATTGCGAGAATTGTTTCAACCATATTTACCATGTTGCGGCTAGTTTTGCTCTGGTATCTTTAAAAACTCTTTCCATTCTTCTTGCAATCCCTTTATGTCCTTTCTTCTTAGAAACACATATTCATTTTCAAGTTTCAACTTAAACACTTATTTCTTCAGATGGATTAATGCCTCCTATCATAAGAAGAAAATTACTATTAAAAAGTAAAAATTCTTTATCAGAATCATTCATTTCACTGTAATTCAATTCACTATAGGCCAAATTGCCCTACTGTCCCTCCATCTATGTTATTCATTAATTCATTCAACAGATATTTACTTACTGAGCATCCACTATACTCTAGGAATAGCTTAGGTGCTAGGAAGACTTTTGTGAACACATCCAACACACCCTTACCATAATCAAGTTGACATTCTTAGGGATTGAAAAGAATAAGCAGATACACTCATGAAATCATGTCAGGTAGTGGTAAGTACTTTGAAGAGAAGTAAATTACCTGATTGGATAAGAAGGTGTGTAGGGTGGGTAACTTTTTATTAAATGATTGGGAAAGATTTTTTGGTGAAGACACCTCAGTGTAATAATAATATTTATTTAAATTATGTGGTATGTGAGATAATTTGGTGAATATTCTTTGTGCATTATTTTAGCTCAAATAATGTATAAGATATATTCCTATTATGTAGGGAATAAATACCAACATGTAAACTGAGACATATTTTAAACATCATAACCCTCATTTGAAACCACATCTCTGCTTTTGGACCATATGTTTTAACTCACTAGCTCTCATGGCATTAAGGAGGCTTAAATGTGTTTATGTGTTTGTCTATAAATTCTTTCTTCCTAGCCCTGACAAAATACAGGGCCTGGCAGTGAGTCCTTAAGATGTGGTTGTTAAATAGAGTGAGTGCAGTTAAACTATGGTGGGGAAGAACAAATCACAAAAGTCAATCTCGAGAAGGGCCTCTTCTGGCAAGCTGGAGTATAATTTTTAATTTAATTCATGAGATTCTCCAGTTCTATCTATTTTCATTAAGGTACTGTTGACAAATAAAAATTGTACACATTTAGGATGGATGGAATGATGTTTTGACATACATATTCACTGTGAAATGGTGAAATAAAGCTAATTAACATAACCATCACCTCATATTCTTTTTTTTCTCCCTTTATTGATAAATGTTGGTGGGGTACAGAGTAATATAACATTGGATTTATCCATTATGCAACTATAACATCACTTTTGGTTACACTTTTATCAATTTACAAGGTTTATGGAACCTCACATTCTTATCATTATTGTGAGAACGTTTACAATGTACTGTATTAGCAATTTGCAAATATACAACATATTATTATTAACTATAGTCACCAGGCTGTAAATAGACCCCCCCATGCTTACTTACTTTGTCTAACTGGAACATTTTACCCTTTGACCAAGTTGTCTCCATCCTTCTAGTCCCAACTCAGCTCCTGACAATCACCATTTTGCTCGCTTTGCTTCTATGAGTTTAAATTTTCTTAGAATCTATAAATAAGTGACATCTTACTGAGGAGACTGCCTTCCAGGTTTAGCCATCACATTGCAAATAGCAGGATTCCCTTCTTTTTAAAGGTTGAGTAGTATTCCATTATGCTTATTATACCGATTTTGATACATATTTCCATAAATGAAATCTTGATTTTATATCTTGGCTTTTTTGAAAAATGCTGCAACAGGAGTCCAATAATCTCTTTAAATACCAATTTTAATCTTTTTAGCTATATACCCGGGGTGGTATTGCTAAATTATATGCAGTTCTATTTTTAAATTTCTAAGGAATCACTATACTGTTTTCCCCAGTGGAAATACTAATTTATATTCCTATTAATAGTGTACAAAGGTTCTATTTTCTCCATATTGTGTCCAGCACTTTCCTTTCATCTATTCATTAAGGTCTTTCTGACATGAAATTACATTCTGTGGTTTTACATTGAATTTCCCTGATGTTTAGTGATCTTAAACACTTTTTCATGTATTTGTTGGCTTTGTGTGTTTCTTCTTTCCAGAAAAATCTTTTAAGATCTTTTGTCCATTTTTGATTGAATTGCTAACTTGCTATTGGGTTACTTTGGATCTTATATATTTTGATATTAAACTTATCACATATATTACTTGGATATTATACAATCTATATATTAATCTCTTAATAGATATGTGGTTTGCAAATATTTTCTACCATCCCATAGTTTACCTTTCCACTCTGTTTATGGTTTCCCTCACTATGCAAAAGTTTTTACTTTAACATAATTCCATTTGTCTATTTTTTGTTCCTGTTGCTTGCACTTTTGGACTCATGAAAAAAATCTTTGGTGAGATTTTTTTCTTTTTTCTTTTTTTTTTTTTGGGCAGTAGTGGAGGTTGAACCCAGAGCCTTGCACTTGCATACTCTGCAAGTGCTGGACCAATGAGCTGCACCCTCAGCCCATTTGTTTTCACTTTTTTTGAGACAGAATCTTGCCAAATTACTCAGACTTCCTTTGGTCTCGAACTTGTGATCCTCCTGCCTCAGCTTCCCAAGCCACTGGGATTATAGGTGTGTGCCACCAGGCTCAGCTTTTGGTGATATATGTTAAGAACTTTTTCCTCTCTTTTTTTCCTAGTAGGATTACAGTTGGAGGTCTTATATTTAAGTATTTAATTTATTTCAAGTTGAATTTTGAATATATTGTGAAATAAGGGCTCAAGTTCGTTCTTCTATATGTGAATATCCAGTTTTCTCAACACAATTTATTGAAGAGACTATCCTTTATCTATTGTGTGTTCATGATAACCATGCCAAAAATTAACAGACAATCCATAAATGTGTGGATTTCTTTCTTTCCTTTTTTATATAAATGTAATTGGGGTACAGTGTAGTCAGTTATTTGAGATACCTTTTCATGGAACTATTACATCAGTATTGCTTACACATCCACAGCCTTGCATATGAATAAATGAGCAGGATGAATGAATGAAGCAAAAAAAAAAGAAGAAAAAAGAAAAAAGTAAGAATTTTAATATGTAATGATAGTCTTATGCAACCATGGGTTATATTCTCATTGATCTTTTCTTTTTTCTTTTTTTTTCTTCTGTTATTTCACATAATCATACAGTTGCACACTACATTTTGTGTTTGTCTTCCCCCTCTTTACCCCTCTGCATTATTCCCCCTCCCTTTCCCATTTTCCCCAATCTCCTCTCCCATCCATTGATCCCCTCCCTCCTCCTACTGGGTCCACTTATATTTTGTATTTTCACATAAGTATGATTGCTCATTTTTATGTATCTATATCTGTATGTTTTTCCATTTAAGTTAGATTTAGCTGTCACATATGAGTGAGAATATAGGTATTTCTCTTTTTGAGTCTGGGTTAATTCACCTAAAGTGATATTCTCTATTCCCATCCATTTTGCTGCAAATGACATAATTTCATTCTTTACTGCTGAATAATATTCCATTGTGTATATAGTTACATTTTTCAATACAAGCCTCTGTTGATGGGCACTTTGTCAGTTCCATACCCTTGAATTTGTGAAGAGTACTGTATTCGGAATGGAAGTGCTGTTGTCTTTGGGGGATGATGGCATATCTTCCTTTGGGTATATTCCCAAAAGTGGCATAGCTGGATCATACGGTATTTCTATTCTTAGTTTTCTAAGGTATCTCAATATTAATTTCTAAACTAGATGAACCAACTTATAGTCCCATAAGTGATATAAAAGGGTCCCTTATTTTCCATACCCTCACCAGGATTTGTGATTTGTTATTTGTTTTGTTAATCTTGGCCATTCTTACTGGAGAGAGATGGAATCTCAGTGTTGTTTTGATTTGCCTTTCCTTAAGGGCTAGGGATGCCTGCAGCCATACCACTATGGCTTCTGATCCTGTCAGATCTTGGAAACTAAGCAGGGTTGGGCCTAGTTAGTACTTGGATTGGAGATCATCTGGGAACAGCAGGTGCTGTTGGCTTGGGAGAAGGACCGGGCCACACACACTCTCCCCACCAAAAAACAAAAAAACAAAAAAACAAGAAACAAAAAACAATCAGCCATTGAAAACCCTATGAATAGTGTAGAACCACTAACAATATTTCTTCTGTTGTACATAGGGTCACTATGAGTCAGATACTGACTTGACAGCACCTAACAACAACAATGGTTAGGGATATTGAGCATTCTCTTATATATTTATTGGCCATTTGTATTTCTTCTTTTGATATTTGTCTATTCCATTCAATCACCAACTTATTTATTGTATTATTTATAATTTTGTTATTTGATTTCTTAAATTCATTGTATATTCTAGAATTTAGTCTTCTGTCAGGTGTGTAGGATACAAAGATTTTCTTCCATTCTGTGGGCTCACCTTTAGTCTGATGTTTCCTTTGCTAGCTATACAGAGCTTTTTAGTTTTACAGAGGCCCATTTGTCAATTCTTGGAGCAGTTTCCTGAGGTATTGGAGTTTTGTTAAGGAACTACTTCCCTATCCCTGTAATGAACAGTGTTCCCTATTTTTTCTTCTAGTAGTGTTAAGGTTTCCAGTTTTATGTTGAGGCATCTTATCCATTTTGTGTTGATTCTCATACAGATTAAGAGATATGGGTCTATTTCCATTCTTCCATATATGGATATCTGGGTTATCCTTTCCCCACTGAATGTCCTTAGCTTCTTTGTCAAAAATCCAGTGATTCCAATTATGTGGGTGTATCTCTGGGTCTTCAATTCTGTTCCACTGGTCTTGTGCCAGTACCAAGCTGTTTTTGCTACTACAGCCCCGTAGTATAGTTTGAAGTCAGGTATTGTGATTCTATATGCATTATTTTTGTAGATTAAGATTATATTGGTTTTACAGTCTTTTGTGTTTCCATATATATCCTAGGATTATTTGTATTATTTCAGCAGAGCCTGTCATTGGAATTTTAATAGGGATTGCATTAAATCTATAAATTGCTCTTTGTTATATACCCAAAATACAATACTGAATTTCCCAATCCACGAGCATGGGAGGTCCTTCCATTTTTCACTATCCTCTGCAATTTCTTTAAAGTTCTAAAGTTTTTCATGGAGAGATATTCAGGGTATTGGACAGAATGATTCCTAAATATTTAATTTTTTGGTGGACTATTGTAAATGGGATTATTGTGTTAATTTCTTTCTCTTACTGTTCACTATAAGTGTAAAGGAAAGCTACTGATTTTTTAAGTGTTAATTTTTTGTGCTGCTACTTTGCTGAAAGAGTTAATTAACTCTATGAATTTTCTAGAGGAAGTTCTGGGTTCCTTTAGGTAAAGGATTATATTGTCCATGAATAAGGATAATTTGACCTCTTCTTTGCCTCCCTGTATCCTTTTGATCTCATTCTCTTGTTTGATTGCTCTGGCTAGGATTTTGATCACAATATTGAATAAGACAGGAAAGTGGACATTCTCGTCTTCTTCCTGACTTTAAGGAAACGCTTTCAATGTTTCTCTCTTTAGTATGATGTTATCTATAGGTTTATCATAGGTGGCTTTTACTATGTTGAGGTAAGTTCCTTCTATGCCCAATTTATTCAGGATATTAATCATGAAGGGATATTGAACTTTGTCCAAGGCTTTCTCAGCATCAATTGAGATAATCATGTAATTCTGTTTGCAAGTCTCTTAATATGCTAATTACATTAGTTGATTTACATAGGCTGAGTCAGCCTTGCATCTGTGGAATGAAATCCCCCTGATGGTGATGTATGATCTTATTATATGTTGCTGTATTCAGTTTGGTCTATGGTGTTAAGTTCATCATTTCTCTGTTTTTTTGGGTTTTTGTTTGTTTGTTTGTTTTTGTTTTAGTGACCTGTCTCTTGAAGACTGTGGAATATTGAAGTCTTCTCTAATTATTGTACCTGGACCTATGTGATGCTTTATCACCAATAAGGTTTGTTTTATGAAGTTAGGTGCTCCTATGTTTGGTGTATAAATATTGAATAACATAATATCCTCCTAGTTGACTGTTCCTTTTACTAATCTGTAGTGACCATCTTTGTCTCTTTGGATTAGTTTATGGTTCATTCTTACATTATCAGATATTAGTATAGCTCTCCCTGCTTTTTTCCCCACATGCTTGGGATATAGTTTTCTAGCTTTTATTTTTCAGACTTTTATGTTCTTTGTGAGTGAAATGAGTCTTAAATCCCATTTATCAAGGGATTTGTGTTTTAATCCAGCTGGCCAATTGGTGCCTTTTGAATGGTGTGTTAAGACCACTTACATTTAGAGTAAGTATTGAGAAGAACTTGGTATTCTGCATCATTTTGATGATTGTTTCTCCTGTTTGGTTCATAATTTGCTTGTTATGTTCATGAATTCCTTTCAAATGTCTTTTATTTATTCATTTTGTGTTTCATTAGGACTTTTCTTGCTTTTTCCTTATATAGTATATTATTAAGAATATCTGCAATGCTGGCTAGCTGACTGCAAATTGCTTCAACTTGTCAATATCACAGAATGTCTTGACATATACACCTATTTTAAAAGACAGTTTTACTGGATAAAGTAATCTTGGTTAGCAGTTATTATCTCACCACGTGTTCCTTGACTTTAGGGTTGCTGTTGAGAAGTCAACTCATATTCTGATGGGATTGCCTTTGTAAGTGAATTGACCTTTCTCTCTTTCAGCCTTTAAAATAATTTCCTTGCTCTCTAGATTTAGTATTCCAATTATAACGTGTCACAGAGAGGATCTGTAATGGTCCATTCTATTTGGAATTCTGGATGCTTCTGTGGTTTAGGTGACTATTTCTTCCTTTAGGTTTTGGAAGTTTTCTGCAGTTATTTCATTGAAAAGATTTCCCATGCCCCTACTGTTAGTTTTAGCTCCTTCATGAACCCCCCTGTTTCACAGATTGTGCGTCTTTTTTTATTAAAGCCCTCTTGAAAGTATTGGTAATAATACCTCATCTTTTTGTCATTCTTGGTATCTGCACAGATAAGTTCATCAACATTTTCTTTAATATCAGAAATTGTGTTTTCTGTTTCATCTAGTCTGATACCATAGATTCTGTTGATATCTCAAGTTTGTTGGTTGTATTTTAAATTTCAGGATTTCTATTGGCTTTTTTTTTAGGATCCCAATTTCTTTGCTGAAATTTTCTAATAAGTTATAAATTTTTTGACCAATGTTTGGTTATTGTGTCTTTGACATTATTTAACATACTTATAAGAAGACTTATAAATTCTTTTTCTGGCATAACTAATATTTAGGTTTCCTTAAAATCAACTATTAAGGGATTGTGGTCATTTGTGGCATCTTTTTCATCCTGGATTTTATTATTTCATGTGGGTTTGGGTTAAGATTTACCTATTGCTTAGTCTGGATGTTACTGCCTTATACACTTGGGGTTGCCCTTGGTTTAATGCCTTTTGGGGGGATCTTGGACTCCAGTGTCACTTAGAGCATAGAAGGTTTTCTGCTGGTAGAGGAATTGCTTCATCCAATCATGCCATTATAATTTTTATTAGTTGTGTTTGAGGTCTGGTGTTATTTAAGGAGGTATCTATGGGGAGAAATTGGAAGGGATAGCTATGAAGAGGATTTGGGGGTAAACATAAAATATAGTATATGTATTGATGGCAGGATCCTGCAGCTATACCACTGTGGTATAGTATGGTGCTGTCAGATCTTGGAAGCTAACCAGGATTGAGCCTAGTTAGTACTTGGATGGGAGACTGTGTGGGAACACTAGGTGCTGTAGGCTTGGGAGAAGGACCTGGAACCCTACTCTGAAAAAATTAATTAGCCATGGAAAACCCTACTAATAGCAGAGAAGCACTGACAATGATGTTTTGTCTTTTGTACATAGGGTCTCTATGAGTTGGACACCAACTCGACAACACCTAGCAACAACAACAACAACATTGATAGCAGGAAGATCTGATTGACTGGTGGATGGGGATAGGAGTACAAATAGAATTAGGTAGGAATAGGGAAGAAGACTGAGAAAAGAGAGAACAAAATTTCCACTTTACTTGTTCCTTGTGTGTGTGTGTGTGTGTGTGTGTTGTTGTTGTTGTTGTTGTTGTTGTTGTTGTTGTTGTTGTTAGGTGCCATCGAGAGTCATGTCCAACTTGACTCATAGGGACCCTCATAAGGTTTTCAATGGCAGATTGTTTCAGGATTGCCTTGGGAATGTGTTGTCACGTCTTGGGATGTGCTGAGAATCTAACTCGGGACCTCAGAGACTGCAGAGCAGCACTCTACCAACTGAGCTAAATCCCAGGCCATGTGTAAGTGTGTGTATGTATGTATGTGTATATATATATGTATATTTGTTATGTATGTATGTACATGTATACACATGTGTTTGTGCTGTTGTTAGATGCCATTTAGTTGCATCCAACTCAATGACCCTCATAGAGTTTTCAATGGCTGTTTTTTTGAGATTCTATCAGAAGTGGTTTGCCAGGTCCTTCTCCCATTTTTGCAGTGCTAGGGATCAAACCTGGGTCCTCAGAGCCACACTTTACCAACTTAGATAAACCCAAGCCATCTCTCTCTCTCTCTCTCTCTCTCTCCATATATATATATATATATATATATATATATATATATATATATATACATATATATATATATATACATCTATGTCTGAATATCTGGGCTGGACCAGGAGGCACGTGCCCCACGATGATCCCCTCTTTTGGGTGGATTAGGCACCCATGAAGATGTTTGTCTTTTCTTTGCAAATTAGTATGTTTTCAGATTGAGTCTTAGTACTTCACTTTCTTGAGCCTGCTAAGCCTCTTCATCAGCTTATCTGTGCATCTCTTTGTTTGAGTCTCATTCTACAGCACAGGCTTTGTCAGTTCCCCTAGGTTTGCTCCTTTCAGGCCCTCTGCACCATGCCCTAGTAAAGGGCAACCCTCCTGGGCATTCCAAGTTGGTGTAGGTACTTAGTAGTTCCCAGTTTCTCAGGGTAGCTAGCAGCTTACCCCAGGGTTTGTTTAATTAAGTGGGCAATGTTCAATCCCAAGCACATACCCTATGGACACTGTGGCTCCTTAATTGCCTGGGGCTGTTGGGGGGAGAGAGGGTTATGAATCCAGTCACTTTGTGTCACTGACCAAGCTTACTCAGCATGACTGCTTTCCCATGGACTGTGGCTACTATCTCCAAAGCCCCCATTCAGTGTTCAGCCTCAGTTTGTCATCATTCTGCTCTACTATGCAGGAGACTCCACAAAACCTACAAGGGTATAGGTATTCTCCTGCTGGGGCAGACTGAACTGCACCTCTGATCTTGTTTCCCACACATCCTCTCATGGAATGCTACACGGACTGCTGCCAAACATCCCAGATGAAGCAGCCTAGGCCACAAATTAGCCCCTGATCCTTTTTGGTGGAGTTTTTATTTTTTGTGTGTCAGGTTTTGTGCCCCAGCTCCTCTGAGTAGACAGAGATCTGTTCCAAACTTACTAATGATTACCCGGGAGACTCCTCTGGAATGGTGCTTGGCTCTTTCCACTCCTTCACAGTTGGTGAATTATATGTTTCCAATCTCCTTTGGTGTGCATCAGGATTGTATACTTTCAGCATATTTCTTCAATTTCTATGCTGAGCAAATGGACTGAGAAGCTGGGCTTTGTAAAGAAGAATGTGGCATTAGAATTGGAGGAAGACTAAGTAACAACCTCTGTTATGCAGATGACACAACTCTGTTTGCTGAATGCAAAGTATATTTGAAACATTTACTGATGAAGACCAAAGTATACTAGATACTGCTTTGAAGACATTGGTGAAACACAAGGCTCTAGGAACTAATGGAGTACCAATAGAGATCTTTGATCAAACAGATGCATCACTGGAGATTCTATCATGTCCATGCCAGTAGATTTGGAAAACAGCTACCTGAACAACTGATGGGAAGAGATCCGTATTTCTATCTATTTCCAAGAAAGAAGTCCAACTGCATATGGAAACCATCGAACAATAGCATTAATATCACGTGCAAGCAAAATTTTGCTAAAGATCTTTCAAAGTGACTGCAGCGGTAAGTATGTAGACAGGGAACTACTGGAAAATCAAGCCAGATTCAGAAGAGGGTGGGGAACCAGGGACATCATTGCTGATGTCAGACAGATATTAGCACAAAGGAGAGAATATCAGGTAGATGTCTATCTATATTTAATCAACTATGCAAAGGCATTTGACTTGTGGATCATAAAAATCTATGGATAACATTGAGAAGAATGGGAAAACTAGAACAACTAATTGTAATCATGAGGAATCTATACATGTACCAAGAGGTAGTCATTCAAACAGAACAAGGAAACACTGCTGTTTTAAAGTTGTGAAAAGTGGGCATCAAGGCTGTATCCTTCTACCATATCACTTCAATTTCTATGCTGAGAAGATAATCCAAGAAGCTGTACTTTATGAAGAAGACTGCAGTATCAGGATTGAAGGAAGACTCAATATTAACCTGAATTATGAAGATGACACAACTTTTGTTGTTGAAAGTGAAGATTTGAAACATTTACTGATGAAGATCAAAGAACACAGCCTTCAGTATGGATTGCTGCTCAACATCAACAAAACAAAAATCCTTACAACTGGGACAGTATGAAACTTCACAATAAATGGAGAGAAGATTGAGATTGTCCATGATTTTGCTTCACTTGGTTCTACAATCCACACCCATGGAAGCAAAAGTGAAGAAATCAAAAGATGCGTTGTTTTGGGAAAAGCTGTGGCAAAAAAATCTCTTTGAAGTATTGAAAAATAAAGGTGTCACATTGAAGAAAAGGTGTGCCTGACTCATGTCATGGTATTTTTAGTTGCATCAAGTGGTTGTGAAAGCTGGATGTTGAACAATGGAGACAGAATTGATGTTTTTGAATTATGGTTCTGGAGATGCATATACACCATGGACTGCCCAAAGAACCAACAGATCCATCCTAGAAGAAGTGCAATCAGAGTGCTCCTTCAAAGCAAGGATGGCTAGACTCTGTCTTATGTATTTTAGACATGTAGTCAGGAGGGAGACTGTGTCATATGTATTTTGGATATGTGGTCAGGAGGGACCAATCCCTGGAGAAGGACATCATGTTTGGGAGAGTGGCAGATCAACAAAAAAAGGAAAACCCTCCACTAGATGTATTGAAATATGTCTACAATAATGAGCTTAAACAAAAATAAGATCATATGCCTGGCATAGAATCGGGGAGTGTTTCATTCTGATGTACACAGGGTTGCTATGAATTGGATTCCACTTGTTGGCACCTAACAACAACAACAAAATGTCCAACTTTGAGTTAATAGATGGGTATAATGTACATGGAAAAATGAGAAAATTTGTCCTTTGCAATTTCGTGTTTGTAAAAATTTTTGATACTAGGCCACAAAACCAAATTTATTTACACAAATTTCAAGCAATATTACATACCTATCATTTCAAGGCCTCTCAAAATCAGAAGTTGACAAAACAATTAAAAGGTATTTCACATGTATTCAGAAATTTAAGAATTGATCTAAAACATTTTTGTGCCAAAAAGGAAATCAGAATAGATAGAGACTCAAAACTATAATACAAATAATAGTGAAAATCCTGTAGGTGAAAATGCATTTGAGTTTGTAAAAGCAGTCATTCCAATATAATTCATACCTTTAAACTAGTTATTAAATTGGCAATTACTGCAGCAAATGTTCATTTTAATTAAGAATAATTTTCTTCAAAAACAATATAATCACTATTATTATGTTTATTATGCAGTTGATTGTTGAAATTTGCCAGGACAATAAGAAAGCCAAGGAAAATTGCACTATAGGAAAACTAAAAAGATATATTAGTATTCATTGTAAAAGAAAAGAAGGAAATAGACCTCCCATTTTTTTCCCACACTGCCAGCTACAATTTCTAAATGTCTTGGCTAGAGGAGAAATTATAGGAAAATGCAAAGATGTCAAAAGAAAAGAGATTTTTTAATATAGGGATTTTTCAAACTTTATAACTGATTCTAAAATTTTATTTTGAAAACAATGGGAAAGAGCCCAAACACACCTAATGATGCATGATACAGAATGCATCTTACTATAAAACTTAATAAATGTTATAGTAATTAAGACAAGGTGATACTGAAAAGAATTTTAAAAATTAACTAACATGATAGATTAGAAAATCTCTAACCACATCATCAGAGACAAGAAATTGCACAATAGTAGAGAATGTATAAACTAATCCATAAAAATACCTGGAAAAACTGGTAACTCACCAGAAAAAAGATACACTTGAACTATTTATCTCACAAACAAAATTCTATTTCGAACATATTAAGGGCTAAAATGTCAACCTGAAAACTATAAAATGTTTGGAAGAAAAGATAAATGAACATATTTTTAATGAGGAGCTAGAAATGAGTTTGTAAGATAAACTATCAAAAAGAGATTAATGAATATTACTATATTGTTATTGAGACATTCTGTTTCTCAAAATATTATAAAAAGAAGTAAGTGAAAGAACATACATGAAAAAATACTTAAGGCATATATAACTTGCAGAATATTAACAATAATTATCCCACAAGGTCAGTAAGAAAAAAATACACATCTTAATTTTAAAATGGGCAAAGTGAAAACACACATTACCAACAGGAGTGAAGAGATGTTCAGTGAGAAAATAGAGAAATGCAAATTAAACCTATGAAAATGTTATTGTTTTTCTGTTCAATTGGCAACAATTAAGAGATCTGACAAGTTAAAAGACTGAGGAAGTTTTACATACTTTTATCTGGTATAAATTAGTACAACTACTTAATCTTTGGCATGATCTCATAAAGTTGAAATTTGGATATCCTATAACTGAGCAATTCTCCCTCTGTGGTGCATCTCAAACTTTAATATACAAAAAGATTGACTAGGGGTTTTGTTAAATTTAATATTCTACAGGGCAGGCCAGGATTTCCTGTTTTTACCAAGCTCCCCAGTTCTGTGGTGATAGCAATGTGTTGGGAAGCTATGGAACTTTGGGAGGTGGAGCCAGCTGGTAGAAGCAGGTCACTGGGGGAGAGCCTTTAGAAGTTTTACAATGGCTTCCAGCTCTAGTTCTCTCTGCTTCCTGATGCCATGAAGTGAAGAGATCTACCACAGGTCCACTACAGCAACACTGCCATGCCGCCCTAGCATTATGAAATGAGATCCTCTGAACTGTGAGCCAAAATGAATCTTTTCTCCTCTATGTTGCTTATGTCAGGTACTTTTTTACAGTGATGCACAAGCTAAATTACACATATTGTTTATGCATAAGTATATAATTGATGAGGTTTAAGATATGCTATCTGCAGCCATATCACCCTAGCATCCTATCCTGCCTGATCTCAGAAGCTAAGCAGGGTCAGCGTAATTAGTACTTTTATGGGAGACAATCTGGGAATTTCAGTTCCTGCAGGCTAGGAAGAAGGACCAGGCAATCCACTGTTGAAACAATCTCCCATTGAAAACCCTATGAATAGCAGAGAAGCACTAGCAACAGTTCTGCACATGGCATAGTATTGGAGAATGTTTCTTTCTGTTGCACATAGGTTTTCTGTGAGTCAAACTGGACCTGACAGCACCTAACAGCAGCAACAAGGGCATAGTATCACAAAATATGATATATTAGCATTTGAAAAAATAGCAGAAGCAGGAAGGTAACTCTCACTCCTTCTTTGAAGTGCATCTTAAAACCTAGGAAGGATTTTGTGATCTTTCCCTGCAGTAGGTCATAAGACTAATTCAAGAGATGTCATCCTTGTACATGGAGAAAGGAGCTCAAGATGCAGAGGTGCCTAAAAGAATCTATACCAGCAGGCCTGTTTATTGCTATTAGATCATACCCTTTTGTCTTCCAATCATATTTCTCCAGGACTGTCTAATTTTCATTTCACTTAGCACAAATAGACATGATTTTATTCATTTCTTGAGGGCTTCATTTTTTTGTGTGTGTGGTACAGAGTTGTTGCAACAACCCAGGTCTTTACACATACTTTGCAAGTGTTCTACCACTGAGCTGCACCCTTAACACTTTATTTAGTTTTATCTTGAGAAAGGGTCTCATTAATTTATGCAGGCTGTCTCTGACCTCAAACTTGTGATCCTCCTGCTTCTGCCTTCTGAGTAGCTGAGATTATAGGCATGCACCACTCCACTCAATTTGTTGTGTTGTTGGTGGTGGTAGGTGCTGTCGAGTCAGTATCCGACCCATAGCGACCTTCATAGGGTTTTCAATGGCTGACTATTCGAGATTACCTTGGGAGTGGATTGCCTGGCCCTTCTCCCATTTTTGCGGTGCTGGGAATTGAATTCAGGACCTCAGAGACTGCAGCGCAGCGCTCTACCAAGTGAGCTAAATCCCAGCCCCCACTCAATTTAGGGCTTCATTTTCTTCTGAATACTACTGTGTCATGTGAAATTTCTTTTAAATAAAATGTGCATGATTTTCTTTTGTAATCCATCTTGTGTCATAAAGTCCTCAGCCATGAACCTAGGGGGGAAAGGAAAGATTTATTTTCCCCTAAATATGATACAATTATGAAAACTAAACCAAAAACATAATCAACATGAAATTTAGACAATGGTTTCATAATTGGAATGTTCAACAGAAGGATAGCCTAAGAATGATGAAATAGGGAGATAGAAGCTACCGGTAATATTCTACTTCTTAGACTGGATATTGGACCCATGAGCATCATTCTATTGAGAAAATTAATGAATTGAAAACATGCATTGTACATCAAGAGAGAGCAATATTTAATGCAAATATGTATCTCACTACTTCACAGGTTATACTAATAGATTTAGTCCTAGCACCAGTTCTGTATTAACTATGTTGTTATCAAGTTATAAATGAGGAAACTTAGGAAGAAAGATGAGAAGTAACTTTCCTAGAGGTGAATAACTAAAATGGCATCCACTGGATGTTAAGACCAAAAATGCTAGAGGACATCCTTGATTCTTGACTTTTTCTTATACTTCACATCAAGTTCATCAGCAATTCCTAATGAATATCCACCAAAATATGTCTAAACTTTGCTTGTTTCTCTTCAGCCCCACAGCTATCTCCCAAGTCCAGCTTCAGCCAATTGATCTGAAAAACTAAGGGTGTCTAACTACTCTTTCTTCTTTTCCCATTATTCCATATTATGGGCTGAATTGAGTTCCCCTAATTTTTCATCTTGAAATCCTAACTTCTAGTACCTCTGAGTGATCTATTTGGAGGTCTCTGTAAAAGTAAGCCTAAGCTGAGTGATATGACACATGCCTGTTATCCCAGCAACTTGGGAAGAGTAAGCAGGAGAATAGCAAGTTCGAGGCCCAGAGGCAGCCTGCATGATTTCACAAAACCCTGTTTAAAAAGGGCTGTGGGTGCAGCTGAGTAGTAGTGCATATACAAAAAGTATGTGCAAGGTCCTGGGTTCAGCCCAATAGTACCACAATAAATAAATAAATAAGCCTATATCTCAATCATTTGCAAGAATACTGTCCTTATGCAATTTCCAGAGTCCATTCTATCTGTTAGTAGGACCTCAGGTAAGTTATTTGGCTTTACAGGCCTTTATTTACCATGATTGAAAGCAATGGGCTGAGCAATTCCCAAATAACTTTCCTTTCTAAAGTCCTTCATAGACTAACAGAGCCCCTGCTTTGAAATGAGCTACCTCAAACACTGGTTGCTATTTCTTTCTGCTTTCAGTGTGATATAGAATCCTGATCTACAACTGAGTTTGGATTTAAACTTTGCTGTAAGAAGATGATGGGTAGGCCAAAAGATACCATTTGTTTTGCTCATTATTCTCAGCCAGTGTTAGTTCTCTTGAGTAGCTCTATTTCTCCAGACAAATACAGATTTAAAATCTGGCCCACTCCTCTGGGACTTGAGCATTTTGTTGATAGGAACTTGACTTCTCTTTTCTTGGGTTAGTCAGGTTGAGGCTGTCCAAGATTTTGCAGTTACTTTTTAGATTTGTCAACTCACTTTCCAAAAACATTTCCATCTGTCTTCTCATTTCTATTCCTTGGCATTCTCCCCAGAAAATACTGGGATAAATGTTTCATTTCAACTTTTTAACATAGCCTTAAGTCCTGAGTACAATCCTCTTAATTCTAGGCTTATTATTCAACGTTTATTATTCTGAGGAAACAGTGACCTTTATTTGCCTAAGATGGCAACTGCAAGTATTATGACTTGATGGCTATTAGGATGTATAAAGAGGTGTTTAGATGCCTGAGCCCTTAAAATGGAAAGGCTTTGTCCACATTCTTTGCCAAAATTGGCTTAAAGAAAGTATTTTAAAATGGAAACAATGGAAAATCAAGTGCAATTTGCTACACTGTTTGGTCATGGCTTAGATATCACAACGTAGAATACTTGAATGAGGGACAATTCCCAGTAAATGCACACTTAAGATTTTAGCAGGAAAGATTACCAAGGATGTGAAAAAATCACCACACTCTAAGAAGCTGAGGTATGCATTTATGTTATTTTCTGGATGAATATTTTAAAAGATTCTGGAGGGAGAGTTTCTTGGAAATTTTAAGCTTTAAAATCATTTTTGACTGTCAGCTAGTTCAAGGTTGTTTTCATTGGTATCTCAGTTCTTGCTAAAGCCACACTTTTCTTGACTATTGCTAGTGTCCTCTTGGCTATTTCTAGGGTTGTACTTTTCTTTCAAAAAGAAAACAAAACAAATAAGAACAAAAACCCTTCACTTTCACTGTGTTCTATTTACCCTACTCCACTGTTTGAGTTATGAAGCTAGCAAAGTAATCCAATGAAAAAGATTATCTTAAAGTAAGCTTCATGAATGCTAGAAAGTAACTCCAGAGCAATTATACCCTACATTTAGGCAACAGATATATTTTTAAGTATTCTCAATTTCAAACAGAAATTCCAGCTTTGCCTTTATCTCTATCCTAGCTTAACCTTTCCCTAGGTATGAGAACCAAGAGGAATTAGATTTCATTTAGACTTTGAAAAAGCTATTGGAGATACACTTCAGTACTATTTGTAAGCATGCTCGATGTCTCTACACTCAGCACCAGAGAAGTCTTTTATTTTTGTACTTTCATCTAAGCTGTATCTAATTCTCTCTTTAGAGATTAAATATCAGGCATCAGTCTGCCAGTTTCCAAATAATCCTTTTACTGTAGAAGTTAAATACTTTCTTTGTTTCTCAGGTAACCCTATCTAACACTCACTGAGTTGATAGGAAAATTGCAATAGCATGAAACCAGGTAGGCCACCTAATAGTATGAGAATGTTTAGCTTAAGACCAAAGAATCCACTTGTACCTTTTCCATCTCAAGTTTAGAATAAGGACAAAGCTGGAGGGTTTGATTATTCATCCTAGTTGTGAGTCTGACTGTGGTAGTTTCTTCTTCTTTGTTTTCTAATCATTCTTCCCCTATTCCTCCTCATTCTCTTCTTCAGCCTCCTCCAAGGACTATATAACTTGTGACAGTAAACATAAACATTGATAAATAATTCAATTTACCAAATTAAGCAGTTTATTTTTGAAAACATTTGGACTCAAAATCCTTATATAATCATTTCCTTTAAAAATTAAACAAGTTTAATGAAACATCCTAATTTCTTTTACAAATTATGATTTTGAAGTCTAGAATAATTAAATCACCAGCCTAACTTCTTTGCTATTCACTGAGCTTTCAATAGCTAATTATTTCTGGAGTGGGCTGCCAGGTCCTTCTCACTAGTCTGTCTTAGTCTGGAAGCTCAGCTGAAATCTGTCCACCATGTGGGGCCCTCCTAGCACCTGAAATCTCGGTGACATACGTTTCAGCATCACAGCAACATGCAAGCCCCAACAGCATGACAAACTCCTAACAACAACACTCCAAACTTCACAAGGATGGAATCTTTTGCAGTTGGCATTTAAACGCAAATCGGTCTCATCCATTAGACTATGAACTATGTCATGGATAGTAATAGATTTTGAAAACCAAAAAGCTAAGTAGAGTTTCCTTACCAAACAAGGTGTTTTTTTCTGTGTGTGTGTGTGTGTGTGTGTGTGTGTGTGTGTGTGTGTGGTATTTGTTTGTATGTGTGTTTTACAGTTGAAAGAGTACCTAGTGGAGAATAACTAGGTTTCAATAATAGTCATGATTTTGCCACTAAATGTGTGATAGTGATTATCTCTGTGAACTTTTTTCCTTATCCATAAGACAAAAACAGTGGGCTGGATGATCCTACAATTCTTCAGACTCTAGGATTCTGTGTTCTTTCATTTTTGTAATGTCACAAAGGTAGATATTGGGATTCTCAGGTACCTTTACTGTGTATCTGTATATTCTTTCTGTGAGTCTACATTGATAAATGGGAAAAGAGACAGAGGTAACCCAGGCAATCACAGAGAGCAGAGCTAGACCCTTACCATCCTATACAGGAAGGAAAATTGGCCTTTGACTCATCCTGGGCCAGCTCTTCTTTTACTATCTCCCTACAGTCTATGTATTCTAGGCTGTTTACCCAACCTTCAACAATCTGATCCTACTTAAAGCCTGCTCAGTGATACCAAGAAGGACCATGTAGGTAGAAAATAACAATCTTGACTCTTCTCTATTCTTTTAACACGATCACTCTGCAATGTAGACACAGGTTCCTCATTTTCTTTATTTCAGTGGTCTAGTCTTTACTACTTACTCTTTCTTTCTCCATGACCTCAACCCTGCAGGACCTCCCACTCCCACCAGGCACTTCCCTTAACTCTCTTGAGAATGATTGGTTTCATTTTGTCCTAGATGAATCAATAATATTCTCTTCTCTAAGAATATGAAAGTTCCATGATAGACAGAGGTGAATGTGGTCACTCTGAAACAGTCAACTAAGTCTATCAATTTCTGCATTGCCTTTTGGGTGACTTATGTCTAAAATTATGATTTTTTTCTTTGTTTTCTTCTTTTTTACATGTTTGCTTGTTTATTTTCCTTTACTCACACAAGTGAACTTGATGTTTTTCTAATAAATCTATATTTAAATTAGACAGGGTTGATTTTGTTTGTATCTCAAAGAATCTTAACTGATTCTAGATGGTTCACTTCCTTCATATCTTTATAAAATATCATCTTACTCTGAGTCTCTTTACTAACTTTTCAGACAACTTCATGTATATTGTCCCATTCCTTTGCACTTACCACCACTTGACATATATATTTTACTTATTTACATTCATTTGTTACTTATTTTTCACATTATTAATTGACACATAATAATTATACGTATTTATGGGTGTTGTTGTTGTTGTTAGGGGCTGTCAAGTCTGTGTCCTACTCATAGCAACCCTACGTGCATCAGGCAAAACACTATTATCAGTGCTTCTCTGCTATTCATAGGGTTTTCAATGGCAGATTGATTTTTGGGAGTGGGTTGCTGGGTCTTTCTCCCAATATATGGGGTACAGTGTGATAATTTGATATAGGTATATAATATGAAGTGATCAAATCAGTGTAATTGGCATTTGAACTCCTCTGTTTTGCTTCTAAAAAAGAAAAAGAATAAATTGTTGTAAACTGTGGTCACTTTACTATGTAGCACTAAAACTTATCCCTCTTATTTATTATATTTTGATAAAAAAATTCCATTCTTCCCTATCACTGCTTCCTCCTACCTGTCCTAGCTTCTTACACCTTTGGGGTATTCTAGCTTCATACACCTTTCTAGCCTTTGGGGTATTCTAGCTTGGGGTGTCCTAGCTTCATGTGTACAGGGAAGTGGAAGAGACCTACCCAGTCTTTCTGAGTTAGACTTTGATCGTTGGCAATGGCAGATGCCAGAAGGGCATAAATATTGAGAAATCAGGAGAGTGTACCTGCAATTTATAATCCTAACTTCCATAGCAACTACTACAAATAATATTGGAAGACATCTGGCTGGAAGGTAGGACATCCAGACTGAAGATGGGACATGTGGCTGGAAGGTAGGACTTCTGGCTGGAAGGTAGGTCATTCATCCAGAAGGCAAGACTCACTAAACAAATTTAAGTTAGAAGATATCTAAAAGAGACTGTCCAATAGTGCCATCTTTTCTTTTTTATTTCTTTTCTCTTCGTATTTTTTCTTTAAATTTTATTTTTCTTCATTCTTCTCATTTGTCAAATTAGTAAACTTTTTTTCTTTTAGGTTATTCTAGTTAGTTGAAAAGAATACTTTTAAAATGTGCCAAGTTTGAGCTGGGCTCGGTGGTACACTCCTGTAATTCCAGCAGCTCAGGAGGTGGAGGCAGGAGGATCGCAAGTTTGAGACCAGAGGCAGTTTGCGTCATTTAGGGATACCCTGTCTCAAAAAGTTAACAAAAAATGGACTGGCCATGCATCTCAGTGGTCCAGCACTTGCAAAGCATGCAAGCATGAGGCCCTGGGTTCAGCACTCAGTACCACAAAACAAACAAACAAACAAAACCAAACTTGCCAAATTTAAAAAAGGAAGACTTTCATGTTTGTATCAGTTATACCTTTTACAATGTGTATATATATATATATATATATATATATATATATATATATATATACACACACACACACACACACGTATACACACATACGTGTATGTGTATGTGTGTCTTATATAGGGAATAAACAAATTCACCTATTTGCCTACTCTTTTCTTATGCCCCAACACTTCCTTAGTCTTATCTAATCCTGTTCTTTCTCCCTCTCCTCTTCTACCTTTTCTCTGACTTTTATCTCTCAGATATTGATATCTCTACCGCAATTAATGGGGCTGGGATTTAGCTCAGTTGGTAGAGTGCCGCTCTGAGTCTCTGAGGTCCTGAGTTCGATTCCTAGCACCACAAAAATGGGAGAAGGATGTGGGAACCCACTCCTGAGGCAATCCTGAAACAATCAGCCATTGAAAACTCTACAAGGGTCGCTATGAGTCGGACACAACTCGACGGCACCTGACAACAACAACAACAACCATAATTAATGTCAACCCATAAAATTTATTCCATTATCCTTACCACTTCCTCTTCTGAAATAATGTCTTAAGTATTAGCTGGCTTCAAATTGTTGTTGTTAGGTGCCATCAAGTCAGGTCCCACTCATAATGTCCGTAAGTACAACAGCATGGAAACCTACCAACATTGTGCCATGCACACAATCTTTTTGCATTTGAGCCTCTTGTTGCAGCTACTATGTTTCTTCTCATTTTGAGTCGTGCCACATTAGCAAATGGATGTTCCAAGGGCTTTACTCCATCCCCATAATTAAAATCAACTCTACTTTGAGAAGACTAGAGACTTCTCCAGTTGTCTTTTGAATGCCTTCAGCCTGGGAGACTCTTTTTCTGGTACTATATTTAACAGTGCTTCTAAATTATTCAAAGGATTTTCAATGACTGCTTATTTAAGGAGAGGCTGGTGGGTCATTTTCCATAGTCTGTCTTAGTCTGTGAGCTCAGTTGAAACCTTCCCACCATGAATAGCCTTGCTGGAATCTGAAATACTGGTGGCACAGTTGTTAGCATCACAGCACAACACACAAGACCCCTCAGTATGACAAAAGTGACAGAAATGTGGGAAGCTTCAAGTTAGGTTAATTGTAATTATAAATCTGGATGTGGTAAGAGTTGTTACCATATTCTCAGATTGCTTTGACCTCTGTAAGTGATACTGAGAACCAAGACCTCACAAGTAGACTGTACAATAAGAACACCCCTAAATAAATCAAGAAGTGACAGCCAGCCTACCAGATGCAGAAGACTCAAAATACAAACACATGAAACATGAGAAAACAAGATGATGGTATTTCTCCAAGTGGCCATAACTCAATATTGTTATTGCTATAGTAATGTAAAACAAAGATACTGAAATGCTTGACATGCAAGACACAGAATTCAAGAGTGTACTGATAAACGTGATAAGTGATCTCAAAGAAAATATGACTAAATATATGAATGCAATCCAGGCAATTGACAAAAAATGTATCAATTTAGAAGAAAAATACAGTGAAAAATAAATATTTTGAAAAAATCAAACAAAAATGTTGGAAATGAAAAATATAATAAATCAAAAAACCACAGTAGAAAGTAATATCAGCAGATTGAATCAGAGAGAAGAAAGAATAGGAACGGAAGATAAGGTTGGAGAATTAGTTTATTTCCATACAAAAAAAATTTAAAGAACACAATCACAACTTCCTAAAAGTGTAAGACAATATGAAGAGATTGAATCTAAGGATCCTGGGTGTAGAAGAAGGAATTGAGGCTAAAACCAACGAAATATTAGGAGAAAAATTTCCAATTCTAGGGGAAAAATAGACACCCAAAAAGCAGAGTAATCTAGAACTCCAAATAGGCATGATAGAAAAGAATCTTTGTATCACATTATAATTAGAATGCTAAATCTCAAAGGGAGAAAGACCCAGCAACCCACTTCCAAAACAACCAGCTATTGAAAGCCTTATGAATAGCAGAGAAGCACTGACAATAATGTTTCCCATGTTGTACATAGGGTCGACGGCACCTAAGAAACAATGACAAGTCTCAAAAGCAAAGAAACAATTCTACAGACTTCAAGAGGAAAAACTCCACCACACCTACATAGGCATCCCATAAGAATAACATCAAAACTCTAAATAGTCATCCTAAAAAACAAGAAAACATGAAATGCTATCTTTCAAGTGCTGATAGCAAATAAGAATAAAATATCCCTTAAAAATATCCTTTAAGACAGGTGAAGAAGTAAAGATCTCCCAGGAAAAATGGAAACTTAACCAATTCATGACCCCCAAACCACTATGACAGAAGGTACTTAGAGGGATACTACAGATAGAAAAAGAATGATTGGCCCAAATATGGAAGTACAAGAATGAATAATTACTATGAGAGGAACATAAGAACAAATGAAAACTAAGAAAGAAAAAAGGATGTTTAACTCAACAAACAAGCAAATCCCTAATATAGAGAGGAGAAAGTAAAGAAAAAGCAATGCCCAAACTAGAAAAATGACCAACAAAATTAGGCAATACAATAACCTCCTTTCAATAGTAACCCTACACACTGAAGGTCTGAACTCTCCATTTAAGAAACTTTGATCAGCCAACTGGATTAAGAGAGAAGATACCTCTACTTGCTGTCTTCTACAGACATACTTTTGAATGGGAGCACATGGACTGAAAAAAAAAGGTTGGAAAATTATATGACAATAATGGGAAAGCCAGCACACACACACACACACACACACACACACGCACACACACACACACACACACACACACACACACACACACTGAGCTCTACGGATATTTGTCAAACTTGGCTTCAATCCTAAATTAATCAAAAAGGATAAAGAAGGCCACTACATATTAATAAAGGGAACATTCAACCAAGAGCTAGACATAGCAATAGTAAATATTTGTGTAGCAAACACTGGTGCACCTAACTTCATGAAGTAAATATTACTGGCCATAAAGGAATACATAAGTCCAGGTACCATAATAATGGGTGACTACAATATCGAACTTTCATCAATAGATAGATCAACAAAAGAAAAAATTCAACCAAGAAATCATGGATTTAAATAACACTATAGACCAACTGGATTTAACAGATCTCCACAGAACATTCCATCCAACAGATGTGGAATATACATTCTTCTTAGCACCATGAATTTCTTCTAAAATAGACCAAATTTTAGTTCATAAAACTAGTCTCAAGCAATGTTTAAAAAATTAAAATCATTCACCTTGTCTTATCTGATTACAGTGAAATAAAACTAGAAATCAATAGTAAGAAAAACTACAAGAATGTTATGAATACATTGGAATTAAATAGCACACTTTTAATGAGCAGTGGATCACTTAAAAAATGAGAAAGGATAATAAAAGGTCCCTAGAATCAAATGAAAATGAAAACACAGCCTACCAAAACCTTTGGAGTATAGCAAAGGCAGTTCTCCAAAGGAATTCATAGCTATGAGTGCCTACATCAAAAGTCAGAGAAAGTCCAGATAAATAACTTAATGATACACCTCAAGGCATTAGGAAAATGACACAAAATTAACCCCCAAACTAGCAGAGAACAAAATAGAAACTAAAAAAGAAGGTACGAAGAATCAATACCCTTAGCCATCAGGGAAGTGTAAATCAAAACTACATTGAGATTCCATCTCACCCCAGTCAGAATGGATAGCATCAACAAAACAAACAACAAATGCTGGCAAGGATTCAGGAGAAAAGAAATCCCACTACACTGTTAGTGGGACTCTAAATTAGTACAGTCATTATGAGGTTTTTGGAGGTTCCTCAGGAAATTAAAAGTAGAACTATCATATGATCTAGCTATACCCCTACTGGGAATATATCCAAAGGAAGATAAATTATCATACCACAGGGACATCTGCTCTTCCATGTTTACTGCAGCTCTGTTCACAAATGCAAGAATATGGAATCAGCCCAGATGTTCATCAACAGATGAGTGGATTTAAATAATGTAGTCTATGTACACAATGGAATATTATTCAACCGCAAAGAATGAAATTATGTCTTTTACAGCAAAATGGACGGCATTGGAAATGACTCAGACTCAAAAAGAGAATACCATATCTTTTCACCTACATGCATTTGCTAGATCTACTTTCTTGTTGTTGTTAGATGCCATCAAGTCAGTCCAATTTATAGTGACCCTATGTATAACAGAACAAAACACTGTCTGACTCTGTCTTATGCCCAGCACTATTATTGTTGCTTCTCTGCTATTCATAGGGTTTTAGTGGCAATTGTTTTGGGAGTGGATCTTCTCCTTTGCCTATAGCACCTTGTATTCCTTGGTGGTTTCTCATCCAAGGATTAACCAGGAGGACCCTGCTTACCTTATGTAATCAGACAGGATCAGATGCCAGGATGGTATGGCTGCATACCTATACAGTCACACATAATTGTATATGTCTAAAATTACAAAATATAAAAAAGACTCATCAGGAGGGAGGAGGCAATAAATGAGAGGGAGGGGAGAATAATAAAATTGAGGGAGGGGTGCAACATAAGGGGGTAAAAAAGGAGAGAACAAGTGAAAAATACAGGATGTAATTTTATGAAAATCCCATAATGAATTTCACTATACTGTATGCAATTTAAAAAATCATACTGTATATCATAAATATGTATAACTATCATTCCATATTAATCAAATATGTAATCAAATGTTAACAATTCTGATTTGTTAATTGTACATTGTATATATGAACTGATTTATCACTCTGTACTCCATAACTATGTATAATTAAAATACCATATAATAAAAAAGAAGATTTACATGTGGGCTTATAGAGACCTAAGACTGCCTTTACTGTTGTTGGCCTCTGGTGTTTATTTCTGATCTATGAAAGAGTGTTTTATGCAGGCCAGCATTATTACTGAAGGACGTTGGGGAATAACATCTCAGAGAAATGTACATCTGTATGGCCTTTACTTCTGAGCATTTATTTCATTTCCTAGAGTGGAGAAAGGGCTGGGATTTAGCTCAGTGGGTAGAGCACTGTGCTGCAGTATCTGAGGCCTTGAGTTCAATTCCCAGCATCGCAAAAACGGGAGAAGGGCCTGGCAATCCACTCCCAAGGCAATCCCTAAGCACTCAGCCATTGAAAACCCTATGAGGGTCGCTATGAGTCGGATACCAACTCGGCAGCACCTAACAACAACAACAAGAAGAGTGGAGAAAAGGAATGGAACCAGATCAAGAAAGAGACATGATTAACTCTTTACTTTGGCCATCACTCGATACCTTTTCCTCCTTTTTGTTGTTGTTGTTTGATGCAGTCTAGTCATGCCCAACACATAGTGACCCTCATAGCGTTTTCAATGACTGATTGTTTTGGAATTGCTTTGGGAGTGGATTGCCATGTCCTTCTCCCATTTTTGTGATGCTGGGGACCAAACCCAGGGCCTCAGAGAGTGGAGAGTGGCACTCTGCCAAGTGAGCTAGACCCCATTCCCATTCCTTCTTTAGATATAAGAAATTGAAAAATTAAGAGGAAAAGCAAATGTTAGGAAATTACAATCAGTAGAAATAGCTTGGTGGAAGCCAAAGTTTTTCCACATGCAATCTCTTAGGTTTTTCTTTTTTTATTAATAAAACATGAAAGGAAGTTTCATCAAAACAAATAAACTCATGTAATAGTAGTAGCAATAGTAGTAATAGTAGTAGTAGCAGTAGTAGTAGTAGGAGGAGTAGCAATAGTAGTCACTGTCATATAAATATGCACAAATTCTAGAAAATGATACTATTTTCCTTTGATTTAAGGAATCCTATCTAATATTTTCTCATTCTTTCTTCGAGGAACCACAATAGGATAGAAATAAATTGACATTTAAGGCAATTTCCCATGATATGTGCCCTTTTCCTCACAAGGCAAACCACAATTAAAAGAGCAAAATCTTTTTTAAAGGCCATTTTGGGAGTTAGCCTGACTTGGTATTTGTGCTTTTTAAATAGATAGTAAAGAAAAATTTGTCACTTGGCATTCTAAATGATTAGGTAGGTAGGGAGTTTGTCTTTTGTAACAAACTCCCAATGTACTCAGTGCCAGCTGTTATTTCTTTTTTCACATCTCTTATCCATCTATTTAGAATATGAGTTCTGTGGAAGAGGTGTTCATCTCCATTTACTCAAATGATTTTTGAGGATAACATTACTCTCAAAGAGTGTGCAAGGTTTCAGGGATGCAAAATGGCTTCCTACCTGCAATGAAAGTCTGCTAAATATACCAACACATCTGTTATGGTTGAGTGGTCGGGAAAAGAGTAAAGTTTTCTTTCTCTGTGTCCAGGAAATAAGCTTATGCTGATGAAGAAATGAACCACATGGATGAATGGTAAAGACTGACCAGAACTGTCTGCAATGGTTATAAGTTTCCCAAGACACAGATACAATGCCTAGAAATGGGAATTCTGCCAACTCTTGAGCTGACAGTTCATCTCTACTCCACTCCACCCAGCCCAAGGGGCTTTTAAAAGCAAATTGTTATGATAGATTCCATCTGGTGAAAATGGCAAGAAAATGACAGAGGTTTTTTGTTACAGTCCCCACATTGGAAAAGCAGCCAACTGGCAGAGTGTGAATTCAAGATTTCTCTATTTATTTTCTCCCTTCTTATAGACTATAGAAAGTTCTATTAAAGAATAGCAAGTTTATATTTCAAAAGTACAGTGAAATTCTGTGTCTTTCTCTCTACCTCAAGCTCAAATATCTCTTTGCTAGGAGAAGAACACCTTTGAATATGTCTATTCCAGGTTCTCCCAAGAAGCACAGGGGAAAAAGAAAATGTTTGTGATCCAGAATTACAATTTAATAAAAATGTAAAGGAAAATTTCTCAAGTGTTATGCTTGGCCAATATGAATCAGGATGAAGCTGGAGCCCTGATAAAAGTGCAGATTCCCGAGTTTCTTCAATTTGTTAGTGGAGACATTGACCATTAGGGTTTAACAGCAGGAAATTTTGACAAGCTCCCTGGATGACTCAAATTTTCAGAATCTTTTACACAAGATAATTGAAAAGATACTGAAAGATGCTACAAGAAATATTAATTTAAAAATTTGCTTTTCTATCTATAAAGATGTTCCATATTTTCTTCTTTTAGATTATTTATAGAAGACATTATTTTTGAAATCTATGTTTAGTTTCTTGTTGTTTCCTCAGAAATTAGGAAAAAAGCTGTGTATTTAAAATTACTTTGGGGCACTCTCCCCAACGTTCATAGTATGCATATATTAAAAGGAATGCAACTAATTGGGCACTGAAATGCTTAAATATCAAAGAATTCACATATTCCTGCATAAAGCTTATGGAATTGAGCTGAAATCCTAGAAATGAAGGATAGAGAATGAGTTTTCGATATATGAAGCCAACAGGTTAAAGCATTCCTCAGCAGCTGAAAATGAATTTAACAGTGAAAATATTTATAATCCAGCTGAAAATATTATATAGAATTAAGTTCCTGGCTTGAGAGAAATTTGTGAAATGCTGAGTGGATCATGTTGCCAGTTCTTTCTGAATTTCCGATACTTTAAACAAAATCTACAGTTCTCTACATGAGGAAAAAGAGGCAAATACTGCTGGCCAAATCACATCATAGTCCAACAGGTTTTCTTTACAAGAATTCTTTTCTTTAAAAACTGTGTGACTCTTCAATTATACCCTTGTCTTTTTTTTCCTTATCTGACTTAATTCTCTTTAGTCAAATTCAAAACAGATGTAAGAATAATTCTGAGTATAATGAAAAATATAAAAGGTAGGAATAATATGATTTCTATACAGACCTCTGTAAATAAAATGCTTAAGGTCACTACAACATTTCAGCTATATGGGAAGGAACTCTTTTGTAGTTTGTGAAAGCAAGAAAAAAAGGTTTTTAAAAATCCACTGTTTAGCAGGCCTTTTATTGAGGTGTTAAAGTTGATTTCAGTATGCAAAGGCTATTTCAAGGGGCTTCCCTTAGTCATTTGATACTGTGCTATCTCACATGACTCAGCTGGTCAGGTTTCTCTCCAGACAGAATTGGAGTGTGTAAGCTTACACAAAGTTTTAATTTGGAATTGATCTTCTCTTGCTAGTTCAGAAAGTAAAACTATTCTTAGCAATTTCTCTCTCATACACACGAAGAATATAAACATTAAGTTTCCTAGAAATAAGATCTTTACAATCAATAGTCCCAGGTAGGCTAATGTAAAAGATATCATTCCATGGAAACTTTATAGTACAAAAATCAAATATGAGAAAACCCAACTATTTGTGTTAAGTTTAGGGAAATTTTTAATTGTGTGATATTTCAAGTTTACAAAATATACAGAGAGTCTCACAGAGGCTCTATCCAAACTCATCTAATACTCTAGCACATGTTTTCCACCTATGCATATGACTATTTCATAATCGCCTTAAATGCAAATTATGATGATATGGTGTGAGAAAACCAAAAGTACATCAAGAGACTCAGGAGTTGGGTAAAATAAAAAATGTATTGCAATAGCAAAGTCAGCCCAAGGCAACATGTCTCTCAGGACTGACCCTGAACCCCAGTTCTCTGGTTCACAGGGTGGGGGTTGTCAGCTGGAACAACATTTGCATAGCTTACATGATCATCTGTAGGTGAGTTAAGCTTGTTATCATGAAAATAGGCAAGTAACACCTGAGGATACAAAAATCTCAAGAAGTGACCAACAGGGTGGAGAGTACACTCAATAGACTGGGTTTAGCATTTGTAAGAAATCAGGAAGTAGCTAACAGGGTGGAGGTTGCCTTGGAAATAGATAAGGAGACTGGAGGTGACTTACAGGATGGAATGTATAAGTTTTAAACAAGAAACATTAAGTTCTAGTACTTACATTTTAAGCAAACATTTTGATATGTTAACTTTTGATTTAAATTTTTCTACAACAATGATAGAGACATTTAATAAATTTATTATGATAAATTCTGTCAAATAGGTGGAGATGCCCTCTTACTTATGACCATCTCTTCTGTGTCTTGTAGCATTTACTCTACATAGTAAGGTATATCATGGTTGTTTGTAAACAATTGTTGAGTTGATAATGATTTAGAACTGAAATATCAAATTTTTATTTTTAAACATGCTCCACTGTTCAGATAATAAAAACTCCTTCTCCCAGTTTTTTCTATTCCAACTATCATAATTTTTCACATAATTTTTTCTTGTGAAATAACATATTAACCCTATAAGTGATTAGCATCAAATTCCAAATCACTTACAAGCAAAGTAAGTGACCAAACTAATGACCATTTTATAACTGCAATCCTCCTTGAACTTTCTAAGGCATTGAACACCACTAGGTACTTAGTATTATAATTTCTTCTCTCTCCTTTTTTTTTAATCTCCTGGAAACTCTGAATTAACCAGGTGATTTTTCCTGTGTTTTTTTTGTTTTATATATATATATATGTGTGTATATATGTATATGTATATATGTGTATATATATGCATATATAGCTATATGTATATGTATGTATTTGTGCATATGTGTGTATGTGTATGTGTGTGTACATATATGTGCATATGTATATATGTATATATATATTATATATATATGTTTATTAGTATATATACTAGTAAATATTGTTTTCCTTTCCCAGCCAGGAAGAATAACTAAATTATACTATGTACAAAATTATAGAAATCACCCTAATAGTGGTGAAAAGTAGTGATGAGAATTTTTTAATTGAAAAAAATCAGTTGATGACTTTTCTTTCTCATTAGGAAGAAATGTGCTTAAAATTTTTATAAAGAACAAAAATCATCAGACCAAGACTTTCACAATACCTTTGCATTCACTTTTTTAAACCTGTTTTCCCAAATTAGCACATAGAGCATAGAGAAAAGTTGCCTGCATTGGCATCAGTGCAGCTTTTCTTTACTTCAGATTCAATAAATGAAATTCACAGTGGTTTCTGGAATTTCCATTACTACACTGGCATTGAACACAGAATAAGAACAAAAAACACATATTTTGTTTGATTTTATTTAAGAAATTCAAGAATTGTATTTGAGAAAAATAGGTTTGTCTTATACTACTTTTGTACCTTCAACTATTATGATCCATGATAACACCAAGAATTTATTTTCTTTATAATTTCTTAGATAACACTTTTCTTGATTCCTCAATTAGAAATGGTATCCCCTTAATATAAAAAGAAATAACATCTTATCCAACATTATGAATATGGAAACTATGGATGTGATCTCTAGCCAGGAACATGAATAACTATTCCAGCAAGAAAATGAGAAGAAGAAAATGGCTATAAAACATCTTTACTGTTTTTCAGAGAATATACCCCAAAGAAAAAGTTAGGTTTACAATTGGAAGTCATGGACCAGTTGTATCCATTCCATGATAATTATAAAAATGACTCTTTGAGAAAAAAAGGAACAGCATAATATATCCAATGACACTTACATAAATTAACAATGCACTCATGCAAAAATACACATTTTACAGGAATATATAAGTATATGCTATTTATATGAAAAGTATTGTGCATGAGCCAAAGTAGGAATCAGGAGGCAACTTGACCTTGGACTTCCCATCCTACAAAATTATGAAAAATAAGTTTGTATTATTTAAAAATTGCCCAGTCTGAGATATTTTGTTATAGCAGCCTCACCAGAATAAAGAATCTTATGGTCTAAATGTTCTAAATACTGAATTGTACCTAATCTTCATGAGTAAAATAGGAGCAATGTTAACACTTTCCTTACTGAGTTGCTTTGAAGGTTGTACAAAGTCACAAGGAGTTAAATATCTGACTCTGAGCCCTGCTTCATCCTTTTTTCAACACCTACCTAAACTTCTGTACGTAGTTAAAATCAGCATTAAAAATATAATTTCATACTATCATTAGCTGTTCCTTTAAAAAAATAAATCTTACTCTCCAGTGAGGAAATAAATACAAAAAGTGTTTATTCAAAAGTGATTTTTATCTTAGCAGTTTGAAGAAATAGAAGTATATGACAAAATAAAAAGAAAAATATAAATATAGAAAGAATAGTAACTGTAGAGAAGAAATTAAGACTATAGAGACTCTATAAGACTCCATAGAGTCTGTATAAGACTATAGAGAAGAATATTTAGCTAGATCAAGTAGTTATAATCTGTAGAACCAAAAATTCCTGTTGAAATAAAGAACAAATGTGCTAATTAGTAATATTAAATGCCAAGTACCATGGCACATGCTTATAATCCCAGCAACGTGGGTGGCTAAGGAAAGAGGATCATAAGTTCAAGGACAGATGCAGCCTGAACAACTTAGCAAGACCCTGTCTCAAAATAAAAAATAAAAATAATTAAAAGGGGACTAGGGTGTACCTCAATGGTAGAGTACTTATTTATCACATGTGAGGCCCTAGGACCAACTTCTAGTACTTAAAAAAATAAATAATTTTATTCTTTATAACTAATTCTTACAATGGAGAAATGAGTTAAAAATTAGATACTTAAAATTCAAGACAGAGTCAAGGATGTATCTCACTGTTAAGTGATTGCCTAGAACATGTGAGAGTCTATGTTCAATCCTTAGTACCACAAATATATAAATAAATAAAATGCAAGATACAGGCTGTTTAAAGTTATTTTGTTAGTGGGGTAAAATGTCGGGCTATTAGAGCTGCTGACAAAATTTAACTACTTCTCTTCACATAAGTACTATGATAGGCCAGCATGGTGCCAAATCACTGAGCTAAAGAAAAGCAGAAAATGTTGCCTAGCATCAAAGAGCTTATAGTTTAGGAGACAGATATGGAAAAAACTGACAATTATCTCAGTTGGAATTATGGGAGTCTACCTGGGTATGGTGGTTTCTGAGAGGGGAATGGGCTTCTTTTAATGGTAGACAGGAAATATTGGACACGTTCAGTAATTCAATAGTACTACATTTGAGCAAGAATTATGTGGACAGCTGAATTATGAGATTTCTAGCAAAAGAAGTGTTGCAAATAAGGCTTGGAACTAAGGGTATATTAGTAAATTCAGAAAAGTACAAAAAGTTGGATAAGAATATAGCAGAAGACCTGTGGCTTCAAGGTGCATGGAGAGTTCTGGATGGGTAACCAAAAGACAAATCATGATAACTCCTGTGTTAATAAAAGTCTAGCTTATTATTTAAATGAAGCCATTGTGCATTGCTGAATAAGTCACTTTTTCATTCCTCCCAACTCCAAATGTCTTTTGCTATATGTAGATAATTCCTGTGATTTTAATCCATAGAGAGACACAGTAACCCACAAGTATTTCTCCTCTCCACCCTTATAAAGCCAGCAGGGAGTAGGCTTAGCCAAACAGTTTCTGGTTCTTGGTTTAGAATCCATCTGCAGTGTTCCCCTGTGAAGGCTGATGATGGGACTCTCTGGCCCCACTGATGTTCAATAGTGATGATAGAGGCATACTGGGCAGATTACTTCAGTTTTTATAAGAGTCTCCTTTTTACCTAATTTATATTTGCTAAATATTAAGAAAGGTAAATGATTCCGAGGATAGTTAACCAAGAAGGGAGAAGAGGAACATTCAAGAAGACTGTCACAAGACTATAGTTGTAAGAAAATATTTAGAGATTCTGGGTTTCATCATATTAGCTTAAGTAGCTGGAAGTCTGATAGTTTGTTGGATGGTTTATCACAAAATGAAACCCAATGGAAGGGAACATTAAATGAAGTTGATCTGTTGGTATATTAGAGGCAAAAACGTAACCAAGACTTCTGCAACATGGAATTTTATAGAGGATTTATTATACATAATGGGGATGGGAGTATCAGGGTCTTTAGAAAGACATTACTTATGCTCATGGGCTGCTGGTTGTCAAGGTTCATTCAAGATACTACAACAAAACACCACAAACTAGGTATCTTATAAACCACATAAAATTATTTCTCATAGATCTAGAGGTTGTGAAGGCCAAGATCAAGGTGCTAGTAGATTTAGTCTCAGGTAAGAACCTTCTTTCTGGATTGTAGATGATGATTTGTGCTGTGTCTTTACATGATGGGAGAGATGAGGGGCCCCTTATGGGCCTCTTTGGTAAGAGCACGAATCCCATTTATGAGGGCTTTATCCTCATAATCTAATCTCTTCCAAAGGCCCTACCTCCTAATACATCACGTAATGGTTCAGGCTTCAACATGAATTTCTTGGTAATGGAGACATTCATCCCATAGCAATGGTAGGAGGCATAACAAAAATTGATCCCCCACTTCAAAGAGAAAGAATGAATCTGAAGTGCAAGATATCAAGCAGTATAAATTAATGGCTAGTAAATAAAAAAATATATTTCCCATTTAAAAAAATATCAGGATCAGCAGGAATTCAGAATGGACTGACTGCAGAGAATTTAATAATTGCCTATTAAAATTACATTTCTGACAATAGGAGGTTTATAATCCTCTATAGTGCTATTTGATTTATTTAATAAAAAATGCTCCAGAATTGCTTGGAGGATTTAGTTGAGCTCTTGTGATACATGATGCAGAATTTCTGTCTGTTAAAAAATTTATAAACCTAAGACAAATCATGAACTTAAAGCTACCAGAGTAATGGAGAGGTCAACCACTTGTCTTAAATAAGTAATTTGATATACTATCACAAGTATGTGCTTTTTATTTTTTAACCTAATCTTTTCCTAAGAGAACTAAGGGTCATACCAGAGTAACTGTGTCCTGAGAAAGAAAGCACAACTTTGAAACAAAACTAACTTCTAAGTCACATGTTGTGGCACATGTCTGTAATTCCAGCACTCGAGAGGCTGAAGCAGGAGGATCAGAAGTTTCAGGCCACCAGCCTGGGCTATATGGTATGATCCCATAAAAAATAAAGTGAGAGAAAGAAAGAAAAAAAAGAAAGAAAGAAAGAAAGAAAGAAAGAAAGAAAGAAAGAAAGAAAGAAAGAGCAAGTAAGCAGGCAAGAGAAAGAGGAAGGAAGGAAGGAAGGAAGGAAGGAAGGAAGGAAGGAAGGAAGGAAGGAAAGAAGGGAGGGAGGGAGGGAGGGAGGATAAGGAAAGAAAAACTAATTTCTAGAGACATCAGCCAATTGTACTGTCCAGCATTGAGAGTTTTTCTGGTGTTCAGTGTAGAATTTCTCTTATTCTGGCTCACATGTTTCTGATATAAATTTCCCAAGTTCTCATATATATCAGTTAGAGTCAATGACCTCAGAGAGTGATTGATTTCTCACACTGGCTCTTCCACTCATGGAAAAAAATACCATTCCAATTAAAAATAACCCATTACTAAAAAAATATCAAATTAATAGCAAAATCACTCAGTAGAGGGTCAGGAATATCAATGCCACCTTCCAAAGACATAAAAGCCCAGGGTTAATGATTCACAGCAGATTTCCCTCTAAATCTTGTGTTTGGCAGTACATTGGATGAATAGACTTAGAGGATAAAAATGGATTTTCCAAAGTTTAATTAGATGACAACTCATGTTGCAACTGCTATTCCATATGTAGTCCAACCCATTACAGCTCTTGGTACCTTATATGAAGCAAATGGTCTAAATAATGTGCTTTTGCTCTATTCCAACAAACAAAATAGCAAGAGACCATCTGCTTACTTTCACCAGATAAGAACAGCAATATAATTTTTCCATACTGTTCCTGGATTGTGTTAATTCCCTGCCTTTGTCCCATATTTTAGTCTTCAGAAATATCATACGGTTCTAAGAAAAAATGGGTTACCTCTCCATAGTGAAGACAAATTGCTAATCTATGTATTCATTGCCATGAGGAGCATGGATGATCTCCTTGAATTTTGTAGGACACTTATTACCACAGGTGAATACATTGCTGAGAAACTATATGTTTTGAGTTTATGCCATGGCAAGAAAACGCTCTGAAGGTCTGAAGATAGTTGAGGTCAGGGTGATCTCAATACTTATCATCCATCAGATTAAATGATCTTCAAAGAGTGTGTGGTAGATCAGGGTACACCATATGTGGCCATTGGTAATCCTTAACCCAAGAATTAAATCTCTAGTTTTCCAAAACAATGGCATGATACCTTTAATAAATTATTGATCTTTTGAGAAACTGTGGACATTAGGGGAGGCTGAACAATAGCTTGATATTTGCTGCCCATAAGCACAATGTTATCTAATTTATCAATCTGAATTGTCCAGGAATGCAGATTCAGCAAGTACACAATATACTTAGGAATGAGATCTTATGTTCCTCTTAAAACACACTTAAGACCTTGTGAGGGCTTTCTCTAGATGACAGGTTTAAGAAGAGTACAAATACAATTGGGCTGTAACAGATAGTACATGATATACAGGAAGCAACTGGGAGTGTATTGCTATAATAATAATGTTGTGATTTGGGGTTCCCTAAAAGGGATGTTGGAAAAAAGGCTAAGGATGACAAGAATATATATAGGAGTCAGTGGTCCCTCCTCAGCCTTGTCATAGTTGTTAGGTGCCATTGAGTGGAGTCTGACCCATAGCAACCCTCATAAAGTTTTTAATGGCTGATTATTTTGGGATTGTTTTCGGGAAGTGGACTGCCACATCCTTCACCCATTTTTGTGGTGCTGGGGGTTAAACCCGGGTCCTCAGAGAGTGCAGAGCAAGTGCTCTACCAAATGAGCTAAACCCAGCCCCACCTCAGCATTACTGGAGATGTTAGTCTAATAGTATTGTCTCTGCATTCCAGTAAAATAATACCTTCTAAGAAATTTCTACTGAAGTGTACTGGAGATGAGCTTTAAATTAATTGATTTCCAAGCTGCTTACCTCTTTTTATATTAGTATCCTCTGAAGGCCACTGGTGCTAAGTCTAACTTGGAAGGAACTGAGAGAATTTGAGAAGCTGCAGGAAATTGATCCTAAAGTAGAATAGTTCTGGGTAGCTGGTAACAGAGTTCACCCAAGTATCACAAGACTATTTTTATTTGTATTTTTTAATTTGGTGATAAAAGACTTCCTATAAAGTATTAGAGTAAATGGCACCAAAGAGTGCCAGTGAAAAAGAGGAAAGGAGGAAAAATAGGTAGAGCTATTATTATTTTTGTGTGTGTGGTGGAGAAAATGACCATGGAGAAAAGAATTGCAGACAGAATTTGGGGCTAGTTTTCCACAATGAAATAGAAAAATTCATACCTGGTCATTCCACAGGGACATCAGCAAATGTTGTCAATTCTCATAGATCTTCCAATAACATTATAAATATTAGAGTTCATTAAAATATTTATAATGTAGGAATTACTGAGCTTACTAGTCATTTCATGTCAGTTTTTAAATTAATATAGCCTCAGATTGGTTCAGACAGAACTGCTAAGCTATGTTATTTATTCATAATGACAGAAAAGAAATCACATTAGTATTAATTTAAAAATCAGCATTATGAAAACTGTACTAAGAAGATGTGTTAATATTCTTGTCAATTTATGTCTAACACACACACACACACACACACACACACAAATATACACTTGTGCATTTATTTGTTAGAGTCTGACCCCGCCCAATGGCACCTAATAACAACAGTATGTTATTTTGAGGGAGGGAAAATAGGAGGAGTGAAAATATGGAGTAGAAGTATTTTTTTGTGGAGAGATTAAATGACCACAGAAAAAAGAATTATAGATACAGATTTGGGAGCTGGTTTTCTTCAGTCAAATAGCAAAGTAGTTCTTATCTGCTCATTCTAGAGAGAGGTTATCACATGCTGTCAAGTTTCACAGAAGTTCCAAAAGATTATTAGGGTTTTCTTTGTAAATATTGAGGTTCAGCATATCAGCATCGTATATGTGAACCTTCAATTTGAAAGTTCTGTAGTGATAAAATCAAAACAAGGGGTAAGAGGAAAGGAAATAAAATTATGACAAGCAGCTAAAAATAATTAAACAACAAAAACAAAACATCAAAACCCACACTATCACGCAAACTCTACAGTTAATATCCTAAGGGAAGTGAGTGAAGATAATAATTACATGAAACAAACATTATTTTAGGAAAGGAACAACTCATGAACAAGTTCCCAGTGTAAATATGTGATATACAACACAAAAACCTTTAAAGGTCAGATCATACAATTAGGAAATATATCCAAAATCATTAAATATTCTTGAGAATGGAATTCAAAAATGAGATAAGAGAATTAGATGATCTAAGCAGAAGGTTCATTGAGACTTACAGAAGTAAACAGTAGAAAAAAAGAAAGTAGATAGACTCCATGGACATGAACTTGCAAGTTGAAAGCATTCCATGAGTGATTAGTAAGTGGGAAAAATGTGAGGTACCCTATTATAAAATTTTAGAAACACCAGGCATGGTGGCGCACACCTGTAATCCCAGCGGCTCAGGAGGCAGAGGCAGGAGGGTCACAAGTTCGAGACCAGAGGCAATCTGCGTAATTCAGCGAGACCCTGTCTCAAAAAGTAAAAAAAAAAAAAGAAAAAAGAAAAAAAGAAAGAAAATGGGCTGGGGGTGCACCTCAGTGGTCCAGCACTTGCAGAGCATGCAAGTTCGAGGCCCTAGGTTCAACCCCCAGTACCAAAAACCAAACAAAACCAAACAAAAAAATTTCAGAAATGAAAAAGAAAGGAAATTCTAAAAAATTTCAGAGAGGGAAAAGACCACATTATGAAGACTGAAAAAATCATAATTTTGTCACCCTTTTTAATTTCAGCTCCAGAAGTTATAAGACAATGACTTTTGTGAACAGCTTCAAAACTGTGAAGGCCTGCTACTTCAGATTAGAATTCTGTAGTCAGAATATCTGGTCAGTGGATCGGTTGAATAAACACAATTTTAACCATGAAAATTCTCAAAAGAAAATAAAAACTAAAATTATCCAGAGTGATAGGAAATGATCAGTGTTCTATAAACACTATGGAGTTAACAAAGAAAGAGTACAATACAAGATTGAGGAAGTAACAAGGGAGCCACCTAACCCAGGAGATGGGTAAATGGAAGCAAAGACTACAGCAGTCTCATGGGCCCAGGAAGCATGGTTGTGTTACTCGTAAATGTACTCAATAAGACAGCATTTCCACAGCCAGTATGATTTATTTTTGTTTTGATTAACATAGCTATGCTTAGCCTATTATATAATTAAATAACATTTGAAGAATATGAACATTTGAAGAATTAAATAACATTTGAAGAATAGTTATTTTGAAGATATGCTACACATATATTTTAATGCCTATTGCAAGTAAATCTTACACGAGATACAATTTAATTGTACTTTATTTCGTTAGACATAACACATCTGTTCAGTTATAATGGGAGATCCTATAGTTCTCACTAATCATGAGGCAACTGAAATATCTCATAAAGTACCCAGTCATTGCGTTCTGTTAAATTATCTTAGGTTGATTCACAACAGTAATCAAACTATACTAAAAAGGAAGGGTATGGGATTCCAGGAAAAATATCTATCAGGAGTAAAAGTAAATCTAGTATGTCTGGTTTTATTTATCAACATTTATGTAATATTCTAAATGTTTTAAAATATTAACTTACTTAATCTTCATAGCAACCCTACAATGTGGATATTTTACTCTTAGCATTATTATGATCATTATTATTACCCTTAATTTATAGGAGACTAAAGCAAAGAGAAATAAACTGTGCAAATTCTCACTGCTAGAAATCACAGCTGCTTCCTCAAATCTAACCCAAGTAGGTCTGACTTTTACCTAAGACACTATGCTGTGGTCAAAGACTGGAAATACTTTTTCAAAATATTTCATAATTCTATATGAAATTTTGGAAAATATTAGTTAAATATTTGTATATGTAGGAGTAATATATTTTGTACAATTGTGGTGGTGGTGTTAAGTGCTGTCGAGTAGTCTCCAACTCATAGAGACCCTCATAGAGTTTTCAATAGCTGATTGTTTCAGGATTGCCTGGGGAGTGGATTTCCATGTCCTTTCCCATATTTGTGGTGCTGAGGGTGGAACACAGGGCCTCAGAGATTGCAGAGCAGTGTTATACCAATGGGCTAAACCCCAGCCCACTTATATAATTGTATATAGCAAATAAATGTGCTATACCAAAGGAATTACAGTGGTTTTGGATGGTTTTAGCAGTAAATATTTATGTTGTTGTTAGGTGCCTTCAAGTCAGTCTGACTCATAGTGACCCTCATAGGATTTTTTATCTTGCATAATACAGTATGTACTGTATTTAATCAGGAAACTTGAGAATCATAATTGTAAACAGGATAAGAAATAGGACAGAGCAAGAGTACTAAATCTTCTTTATCTTTGCAAGTGCTATTATTATTATTATTATTATTATTATTATTATTAATTTTGTGGTACTGTGGGGCTGAACACATGGCTTTGCACATACTTTGCAAGCTCTCTGCCACTGAGCTGTGTTACCAGTCCCTTTCTCATTTTTTACATCAAGATAAGGTCTAAATTATGCAGGCTGCCTCTGGCCTCGAACCTGTGATCTTCCTGCCTCTCCCTCCTGAGTCACTGAGATTACAGGCATGCACCACCATACCCAGCTCTAAATTTTTGTCTAACAGGAAAATAAAATAGGTTTAACATCAATAATTCAAAAAGAATACAATTAGTAATATTCAAGTAAATACTAAAAAATGGTAGAAATGAAAGTAATAGCTTATTGAAAGTGGGATGTGGGAGGCCAGGTGCTGTGGCTCACACCTATAATCCCAGCAACTCAGCAGGAGGCAGAGGTAGGAGGATCACAAGTTCAAGACCAGAGGCAATGGGTGTAATGTAAAAAAAATGGGCTGGGGGTACAGCTCAGTGGTCCAGCACTTGCAAAGCATGCAAGCACGGGGCCCTAGGTTCAACCCCCGGTACTGGAAAAAAAAAAAAAAAAAAAGAGAGATGTAATTTGATGTGGATGAGATCATTTCCTTCATAATCAGTTCTATGATGATTTTTATCTTTTAAGTATATTATTATAATATTTTAAATGTGTTATTTTGACAAAATTTTAATTATTTGTATATATGTATTTGTTATGTAATTTAGTGGATTATTTTTATTTTTTATAATTATTTGACACAGTTTAGTCAAATCAGAATTGACCCATTAACAAAACAACATCTCTCTTAGCAAAAATCCAATCAATTTTAGGTAAACAAACATCTTGGGACCACCTATATACACCAACCAATCCATTGCTAAAAATCTACCTCTGAAATATGAGCCAACAAATTTGCAATTCTACCAGAGTTTCATGGTGTTTCTTCTCACACATTACCTTCTCTTTTAAAATGCATTCATCTTTAGGAATGTAATATGCTAAATTCCTCAGCATAAGATCATTTAACAATGTATTTTCCCTCTAAATAGAAAAAATTAGAGGCAATATAAGCAAAAAAAAAAATCAATTAAAATGCTAAAAGGGGGTTAAAGGCAACAGCACCACCGCCTTTACCCCCTTGCAGGTCAGCAGAAATACTATCACCGTCTCTGCTGAAAAATATTTCTAGGCCCATTTTCTTCCTGTGCTGGACAGTTTGATTAGACAGTTTGTAAATTCTCCTTGAACTTCATCGTTTTTTACTGTGAATGTTTTTACGGTTATATAAAATGTTCACCTTCATTAGCTCAACTGATCTTCAATTGACCTTGAACAGTAAGCAGGTCAGGTGCCTTATGGATAGACTTAGGCTCATGATAGTTAAATGTCTGTGCAAGGTCAAACTTCTTGTTGTTAGATGCTATAGAGTCAGCTCCGATTCTTAGAGATCCTATGTACAGAAGAATAAAACACTCCCCAGCACTGTACTATGCCCACCATTATTGTCAGTGTTTCTTTGATAACATAGGGTTTTCAGTGGTTGATTGCTTTGGGAGTGGGCTGCTGGGTCCTTCTCCTAAGTCTGCAGCAGCACCTGTTATTCCCAGGCAGTCTTCCATACAAGGGCTACCACTCCAACCCTGCTTAGCTTCTGAGATCAGACAGGATCAGATCCCAGAGTTGTATGCTGCAGACAAGGTCAAACTATTAAGTTAAAAATGGAAAACTCTAACTTACATTTTTTAATTATATCACTCAGCCTCCATACTAAAACCCTACCTACAGAGTTAATCTCATGAAAAAAACAACTATCAAAGTGATACATTAGCTTTATGAATTTATTTTCTCATTGACTCACTCAGTATATATTGAATAACTACTATTTGCAAAGCTTCATGGACTTCTAAAATATCAAGCTATCACTAGCGACAGTGTCAAGTCGACATTATTACATCTTATAATATTACATCTTCTTTTCTCCCTCTCTGCAGAGTTGGATAAGACTGGATAGCATCTTCTATTAATTCTTATTTCAGCTGTCATGATTAAGACACTCTTACTATCTTATTTTGATTCATTTTACCTGTCCATAAACAGTTCCAGAGAACAAAATCTATCCTTCAGGAATCAATTATCAAAGGAAGGCAGATTGGATTACTATAAGAACAAATCAATATATACCTGAGATTATATTAAGAGTGAAAATTTCTCTATGCTTTTGTTCTGGAAACAATTATATCCAAACCTGGTAGGCATTGTTGATGGTCATTGTTATTTATATTGTTGATACAAAACATAGCTCTTGCTCCAAAGGGAAAGAGAGACAGTTTATTCTGAGCCAAATATGAGGGACCATGGCCTTGGAACATGGATTCAGGTTGTTCTGAAGGACATGTTATACAATGGAAAAGGTTACATGAACTATATAGTCACAGAACAAAAGAAAGCCATAAATAAATGCATTTACTAAATCCATTGGTCAGGACATCAGGTTATAGCAAAATGTGGAAAACTTTTCTAAGTTTTCAGATGTTGTCTATAACATTCTTAGCTTTGGGGTTGGTAGAAGCTGGTGGTCTGCTAAGTAATGCATTCCAAAGGTTTTACCCAATAGTCACAAGGATGTTAGGTCAGATACAGAGACTGGTAATCAATGGCTATTGAGGTGACTAAAGAAGGCCCAAGATAATTTTGGCTCTTGTTCTGCAACATTCTATTTCTTTATAATTTCAAAGTTCTAGTCAGTCAATCAGCCTGCAGAATCTTTAGCACAGATGTTGCTTCCTTAGAGAACTTTAGTTCACAATATCATGTCTGTCTCCCAGGTCCTTAAAAGGTAATTGTTATCATATGTGCAGAAAATGAGAGGGAAGAGTCAAGAATGTTTTCCAGATTTCTGGTTTCAGAGCCTGAATATGATGATAGAGTCATTTAAAAGTATAAAATGATAAAAGCATTCAGAAATAGTGATAGTGAATTCCACTTTAGATATATTCCCCTGAGACATGCAACAGAGGATGTCTAGAAGAAGATAGATATGTAAATGTTATGCAGGTCTCATTCCAAGGTTGGATGGGAGATATGCATCCAGGAGTCATCATAATAGAAAAGATAGTCAAAGCTATGGAATCATGGAGGAAATGTGCATAGGACAAGAACAGCACAGAACAGAAGACAGAAATTCAGAGAGCTCTAAAGGCAAGAAAATAGCTCCAACATTTTAAAAAATGTTAGAAAGAGAAAACAGCTGGAAGACAGAAAAGGCGAAATCAACAGAAAGTGGGGAGGAAAACTGGGAGAAAATGATGTCCAAAAGCCTTAGAGGAACATTTAATAAAATAGGTGGGTCAGTAGGAGCAAAGGTTATATATAGGTCAAGAGGGTAAAACACTAAAAAGACTTCAGTAGATTACTGCATATGATGATCATTGCTAAGTTTTGTCAGAGCTATTTTAGGGAAGTGATACAATTAGAGGCTTTATTTTGGCAAATAGGTCATGAGTAGAATGGTGAACAAAAAGCAGATCAGAGGCAGCAAGTATACTACCATCATTTTTCTACAATGAACATACAGCAACATTTGTATAAGAAAAAAATTTTAAATCAGTGAAATCAGTTTGGTTTAAACTGAAAATTAAGAGACAAGACAGTAACTGGGAGGGGCAAGGCAAATCTTAACATTACCTCCTATCATTTATATCCTGGGGGCTTAGCAGAGAGAAACAAGGAGAAAAAATTGCAGTGGAGGGAGTAGATAATTGTTTCAAGAAAGCAAATAAAACTTGATTGTTTTCTTAAATTATGAGTATGCCTGTAAGGCTACAAAGAGATATGTCTGAATCAAATCTTAGTCTATAAAATACTTTCACAAAAATGAATTTTCCTGTTGAGGGTGCAGCACTAACATCAAAGAAAGGCTAACATTTTCTAATCATTTGTAACAAAGTAGGGCTAACCCTGTGACGTAGTCTATTATCCTATTGATGACAAAACCAAGATCTAACTGACTTGCCAGTGGTGGTTGTTGTTAGGTGCCATTGAGTCAGTCTCCAACTCAGCGACCTTATGTACAACAGGTGAAGCACTATTGTCAGTGATTCTCTGCTATTCATAGAATTTTCAATGGCAGATTGGTTTTTGGGAGTGGGTTGCTGGATCCATTTCCCAAGACTGAAGCACCTGGTATTCCCAGGCAGTCTCCCACCCAAGTACTAACCAGGCCCAACCGTGCTAACTTCCCAGATCTGACAGGATAGGATGCCACAGGGCTAAGGCTTCAGGCTGCCAGTGGTTAGGAGAATAGAAAAAGGTGCATCAGAAAAGGTCCTTTCAATCCAGTGCTTTCTCCTCTTCACTGTGCTCTGTCTTTGATACCCATGTGAGCAATGTTAAATGAGTCATTTAAATTAACTCTCTTGTCTAAGAGGGGCTGGGATTTAGCTCAGTTGGTAGAGTGCTGCTCTGCAGTTTCTGAGGTCCCGAGTTTGATTCCCAGCACCACAAAAATGGGAGAAGGACGTGGCACTCCCCACTCCCAAGTCAATCCCGTAAAACAATCTGCCATTGAAAACCCTGTGAGGGTCTCTATGAGTTGGACAAGACTCAACAGCACCTAACAACAACAACAACAACAACAACTCTTGTCTAAGAATAAGATATACCTTGAAAAACAGAATGATTATAATAATTTAACAAATTACTTTCTGAAAAAGAGATATTTTTGTTTGTATTTTTCTTCAAGAGGCCTAACAATTTTTTTTTCAAATATAGGAAATAGAAGACATATTTCTGAGTTAAATAAAAAAATAGCAGGGCAACAGAATGCCTTATGCAGCAATAAATGCAAAACATATGGTATATTAGAATGAATAAAATTCATTCCATTTTAATAATTACTTGGAATACATAATTAAAAGAATAGGAAATAGAGATTCAAAAATTATTTCTATAAAACAATATATATCACCATATTTAGTGCTAAAATCAGGCATAGTTTTTCAAATAACATTAAAATTTTTTTCAAAAGTATTTTCTTTTTTGCCCTTAATCAAACATATTCCAGCATCTGTTTTGTATCAGAAATGAATAAAATATGTCCACATAAGCAGAGGACTTTGGCTTTTATTTCCTTGTATTTAATTTGTTTTAAAGATTTCTAAGGAAAATGCTTTAAAATTTCCATTTATTATGCTTGAAATTAAAATTGCCTCCAGTTGCCTGCTGGTGGATCTGACCTATATATCAGTATATTACATCTTTGGAGCTGTGAATTAGAAGTGAAAATTGCCCTGAATTTTGTAATAGATTCTCAAAATAAAAATAAGAATTTTCTTCACTGGGTTGCCCAAACAATGAGGTGCTGTGGTTTTTAGAGGGGTTAATGTTGGATCTACTGGTGCATATATATTAAAGCGTATTCATAAGACACGACAACGGAGACTGGGTCAATCCATTACTGTGAACAAGCAGTGACCAATAGAAAAGAAAGAAGAAGATCCAAGAAGGCTGAGGTAAGCCGTCTCCTGAAGCCCTGTCAAATTGGAAACAATACATCAAAAGGTGTTCTTAGTGACGAGTCACTGTGGCTTTTATTTTTTCTTATAGGAGGCTTGACAGCATAAAGTCAATTTGTTTAGTCATTTTTTTTTCTCATCAACTTATTTTTAGCACACTGCAGACTCAGGCAGGACCCAACGGTATATTTCTGGAATTCAAGGTAAAAATTTTGTACTTTTTAAACCTTTAAGTTAAGAATTCAGATATTTGATTTATCAGATGTAGGGTTATGACTTCAATAACTGAAGGAAATCTCTATTCTGGGCAAAACCAAAATTAACGTGTCTGTGTTGGAAGAAGGCCAGAGCAGCATTCTGCAATCGTAGGAAAGATGACAGCTTGCAGAAGCAGCTCTGTTCTTGTCATTCTCTGCAATTTAATGGCAAAATTGAAAGATCAGCACTTCATAAATGACTGATTTTATCTTTTTACCAAGGAATCAGTAAAATGTGTTCTGTCCTTACTATCAATTGATTTAATTGTGCATTGATCAAAATGTTACTTTTATATAAGTATATGTAGCATATGTTTGATATAAGTAAATGTTTGAAATATTTATGTGTATACATATTTTTTGTGTTAAAGTAGTTGTTTGTGACCACAGTCACTGGTGATATTAAGCAGGGAAGGTTTGTGTCTTTTAAATGTGTCATGTATAGGGAAGGAGTAACCTATTCTTTGTTATTATTCATACTGAAAATATAAATATAGGGGACTTCTGTATGTCTTAAATATGTTTTGTTTTGCTTTGTTTATTACCAAGTTTAATAATGTCTTGGCTGACATTACATATACACCAAAATTGTGTAATAATATGTTTAACTCTATGCAATAAACTTTAAATCATTCATTGGTATATCTGTATACATCTATATGTACAGGAATATGACAGATATTCTATAAGGAGAGAATATGAGTTATATATGTAAGAGAGGGATTATTTAAGAGAGTTCATAATTAATTTTTGGCTGAGCACCTTAATTCTAACTTAAATTTATAAAAGTCATTTTCCCTTCAAAATAAAACTTACCTGAGAAGTTCAGTAACAGAACAAGAGATTAATCACACACTTTTCTTCAGAACCTATAACTTTCCTTCCCAATAAACTGCTAAAGTGCTCTTTGATTTCTTCATTTCTTTGGCACAAGGGCCAAAGAGTCTGGGAAATCTTCTCCAGATGTTCCCCTCATTTAGGAGTGAGAGTAAAAGCAAAAACATATGTCTACCTCTGAGGAACAATGCTGTCTTAACTAGAATTATGAAAAGACCACTTTTTCTCATATTCAACTACTGGTTTTAGTTAATTTCCTTGAGTCAAATAACTTGAAATGGAAAAGCAATTAGAGCTAATGAAATTTGCTTTCCGTTTCTCTGTTTTCATTGTGATTAGATTAAAACAAGAAAGCTACAAGTTGGTGAATTTGTTTCATTGCTTGCAAAATGCTTTGCATATGGTGCCTACTAAATAAATGTGTATTAATTGATATCTATGAAGGAAATATTAATTTCCTCACCTCTCCCCTAAACAAGGAAAGTTTAGTGATCATTTTTGATTTGAGCAATTATCTAAAGATCAAGATCCTTAAATATCTAACAGTAGTGTTTCATTCTATAGGTACAGTAATGGCAACCATGATTTGTTTCATCATCTGGGTGTTATTCATAACAGATACTGTATGGACTCAAAGTGTGAGGCAGGTTGATGAGGTTCATGAGCCATACGATTGGAGTGTGCATGACTTCGATTGTCCCAGGGAATGTTTCTGTCCCCCCAGTTTCCCCACTGCATTATACTGTGAAAATCGAGGTCTCAGAGAAATCCCTGCTATTCCTTCAAGGATCTGGTATCTCTACCTTGAAAACAACCTGATAGAAACCATCCCTGAGAAGCCATTTGAGAATGCCACCCAGCTGAGATGGATAAATTTAAATAAGAACAAAATAACCAATTACGGAATTGAAAAAGGAGCTTTAAGTCAGCTGAAGAAGCTGCTTTTCTTATTTCTGGAAGATAATGAACTAGAGGAGGTACCATCTCCACTGCCAAGAAGTTTAGAACAATTGCAGTTAGCTAGAAATAAGGTGTCCAGAATTCCTCAAGGGACCTTCAGCAATCTGGAAAACCTGACCCTTCTTGATTTACAGCACAACAAACTATTAGACAATGCCTTTCAGAGAGACACTTTCAAGGGACTGAAGAACCTCATGCAACTGAATATGGCCAAGAACGCCCTGAAGAACATGCCACCAAGACTACCAGCCAATACAATGCAGCTGTTCTTAGACAACAATTCCATTGAAGGAATACCTGAGAATTATTTTAATGTAATTCCTAAAGTGGCTTTCCTGAGACTGAACCACAATAAACTATCAGATGCAGGCCTCCCACCGAGTGGTTTTGATGTGTCATCAATTCTAGATCTTCAACTGTCTCACAACCAACTCACCAAGTTTCCTCGAATCAGTGCTTATCTGCAGCACCTTCACCTTGATCATAACAAAATTAAAAGTAAGTAACCTTCAGTAGGTGTCTCAAACTAAATGCTTATCATTATTAATTTATTCTGATTCTTCTTTTAGAGTAGCCATTGCAATATCCCCCCAACTAATGTGCCTTTACAGGTTTAAAAAACACATTTTCCATTTTCTTTATTAAGTTTGTGTCTATTCATAGTCTTAATGAACCAAGAAGTCAAAACTCTTCAGATTCAAGATTAAAAAATGATTCTTAGTAATCTACAGAGGGATATTACTCATCAAAGATACTAAATATTTCTGTCTTCTTTTACTTGTGGACATTGTGGTACTTCTGCCTCTGTGGGTAGAATAATTCTGTCCTTCTGCCACACATTTTAGAGATGTTTTTACTTTTCAAAGCATTTGCTCATACATTAGTATTTTTCAATCCTTCCTATGTCTTAGTGGGCATCAGAATTACCTGAAAGGCTTATAAAACAAGTTATAGGATTTTCACCCTCAAAAGTTTCTGACTCATTTGGTTTTGGATGGATCTTAACATTTTAATTTGAATTTAGTATTCATGCTGCCAGTCCATGATTCAGATTCAAGAACCATCAATCCTTCCAAGAACCTTGTGTGATATTATTAGGAATTTATGCAAAGGAGAAACTGAAACTCAGCAAGGTGAAAATATTTGTCCCAGGAGAAAGAATAAATATAATAGCCAGAACCTGAGCCTACACTTAACTTCTCATTTCAAATAAAATAAAATGAAGTTTCCACTCATGTAGTACAAAAACCCTTATACACAAGAATTTAGAAAAAAAGTTCTGTAAGTAGAACAACAGGAACATCAATAAAGATAAACTGAGTTATTTGTTTCTTAATATAGATGTCAAATGTGATTATTTCTATATTCCAAAGAAATAAATGTAAAATAAGTATTTCCCTCACTAAAATTATTGGTTTATAATTATATCACACTCTGCTATAATCATTGTTAAGGTATTTAGTTCTTCTTGCCACACAATCTAGCTGTTAATGAGGTGGTTTCTAAGAAACATAGCTTATATATAAAAAGTCATTAGAATTTGCCAGTGAACTTTCCTCATGGAATGTGATAGAAATGTCTATTTTTTCTGAACATTATAAGGAACTTGAGATTTGGTGAAAAAAGGTATGTATTCAAATAAGTTATTTACTGACATTCTCTGAGAAACACTATAATTTTGTTGTTAATTAACTTATGAAAATATAATTAAATTTAGAACCTTATTTCCTATATTTTTTATTTGGGCAACCACTGGTTATGGCATGAAGGCATTAAGGATATGAAACAGCACAATAGCAGGGAGACATTCTTGTAGTTAGTGGTCTTTGGGTAGCAGGGAGAAGACGAGACTGAGCCCCCTATACCAACAATGCCAATGTGGGGGAAATAATAATATTTTCTGAAAAATTCTATGTGATAAAATAATATCTATGAAAAGTGATTTTATAACCACAGAATTTCTCCACTTATATGAGTTATTACTTTTATCAAGTTAAACTTACAAAATGGCATAAAGGTTGAAGCAAAGCAATCGTTCTGTAAGCATATAATCATTCAATATAGTATGAATCTGCATGCACCAATAGGATTCAGAGGAGAGATATTAAGTTACATGTGTCTAATCAGGAAAGATCTCTTGCTCAGAACAGTTTTAGATATATATGGATATATGCTTGAGATCAACTGTTACACAATTCTCTGAATTTTACTAGTTTAACAGGTCTTTTCTCTCAAGGATGCTCCTAAATCTCAGTACAGTCATTGGTGTCAAGGGCTCAGATCCAAGGTTGGTGCACAATTTCTCCCATCTTAACCATGTGATTGAAATTTTTTTTTAAATTCAATTCTTGGCATATATTTCCTTCCCAAGTATATATATTTAAGTGTGGATTTTTGTAAATTCTTCTGTATTACATATGCAAAGTTACATTAATTGCATTTTAAAAAATTTGTCATCATACACTATTTTACATCTTTTAAGGTAGTTTTCAAGCAGTTTCTCTTGTATTAGACTGAATCTCCACCCACTCATTCAGCCATTCATCCTTCTATCCACCCACTTATCTACCCATTATTTGAATACCAGGTCTGAATTGTTGTCTCCATCTCTAATCCCCTAACTACTACCTGTTTCACCATATAGTAATTTAAACATGCTCTATCTAACCTGTATGCTTAGAAGAAAAGTAATGTGTTATACAACTTTGTTTACACCACAGCTGTTAATAAATTTTTCTTTCTATTTTTCTGTATTAACTATACAGAACACAGTCAGAAGACTGTAGTTGTGTTGTACAGGTTTTCAGAATTAGTTTTATAAAACAGATATGCATAATCACTAACTTACACGAAAATTAAAAACTATCACTATCAGGCCATGGGGTCTTCCCTTAGGACAACTGCAATAGATTTTGGTCTTTAAATTCTTCCTTGTGTTCCATTCAATCATTCATGCTATTTTTGTCTCTGTAGGTGTCAATGTCTCTGTAATATGCCCTACTACACTGCGTGCAGAACAAGATGCCTTCATTCATGGACCTCAACTGAGCTACCTCCGTCTGGATGGAAATGAAATCAAACCACCAATCCCAATGGACTTAATGGCATGCTTCAAACTTCTTCAGGCTGTAATTATTTAGACACATCCTCAGCAAACCCAGAGTTTAAGAGCTAATGTTTGTGACCTGAAATTGGTTACCATTCATATGTTTAGGACAAAAACCATATTTCTGGTTGCTTTTAGCCACCATTTCATTTGTGTAGCTTATTTCTTCTGCTCAAAGATCCTTCTGATAATAACACACAGGTACAGTTTGTATTAATTTGCTTTGCTTTTATTAATAAAACAGAAACAGATTGAAAATAGTTTATCAACTCAAAGATAGGTATTTTGTCTCTTTCATGGCTAACTAGTATCAAATAACCCATTTACATTGCTGCACACTAAAAAGCAGGTACAGGTGCATGTCCAAAATTACCTTGCAGGTGCTATATTTATAAAAGTGGGGTTTGACTCAGTTGGTAGAGTGCTGCTCTATGCTCTCCCAGGCCCTGGGTTCGATCCCCAACATGACAAAAATGGGAGAAGGACCTGGTAGCCCACTCCCAAAACAATCCGGAATTGAAAACCCTATGCAGAGCAGAGAAGCACTGCCATAGGGCTGAGCATGACACAGTGTCAGGGAGTGTTTTGTTCTATTTTAAATAGTGTCCCTATGAATTAGATCTGACTTGACCACACCTAACAACAAAGCAACATGTTTAAAATATAAATATATTAATGAATCAAGAGATTGGAAGATGCAAAGAAAATGAAAAAATGAAATAGTCTTGTATTGTTACTGTATAGAAAGAAATTCAGATTGTTGAATGATTTTTTGGCCAGTTTAGTTCAATAATGGATATGTAATGAGCCAAATACTTCATTAAAAATTCTAGTCGTTTAATACTAAATAACAAAGCAGAAACATTTGTTGTTCACTACTATCTCTAGAGGCTATTTCTTTTAAATATAATACACTATTCCCTAGTGATTAAAGAAATCCCAAATGTTCCATTTACTATATCTTTCTCACAGAATCATAGTGTTCAAACACTTGAAATGCACTTGAATTGCAGATTATTCAGCTTTCATTTTGCCCATGAGCTTTGAATCATCTATGGAAAAAAAGTGAATGCTATCTAACAAAAGTAAAATATTTGTGTCAGGAGCACTGTTCACAAGTTTCATTTAGGAACATATTTTAACTAAAACATCATATTAACAATTATTTCTATTTTTCTAGCAACAGTATATGCAAATGTTTCTCAATTTTTCCTTTTTTTCTAATAAATATAAGAAAAATTTCATATTCTAATTACTTAACATAAACAACTTATTTCTCATGAGTTAAAAAATAACACAGGATTCCATTATGTAACCAAGTACCTTTATTTAGCCTTCTAATCTTGTAAGACATATACTATACATAATAAATATTCTGTAGAGATTAATGTGTGCCTTGATATCTGTTTTTCAAACATTATTCTCAAAATTCCTATGAAGTTGGATTTCCCAAAAAAAGGGTTAGACAATTGTGAAACACTAGGTTAAGCCAAGTCCAGTGGGTTATTTTATTTCAAAGCTCCTCAGAAACTTACATAATTCTATAACAAATTATCAAAAAAGAACACATTAAGTATTATCTGTTTTCACACTAAAACTATAGGAGAAGAACTAAATCACATATTTTTTCAAAGAATTTTCAAGAATTGACATTAAGAAAACAAAAATATAAAAAACCTCTAAAGCACATAATAACATTATGAAAAGTATGCCAAATAGAATTATGTCATGAAAATATAGGTTAGACAATGTTGGAAGGTTGTGAAGAAATAATATGTCCTGGGAAACATTATACCTGTAAATATTTGAAAGATTTTCCTGTGAAAATCTATTTCAGGAAGCACCAAAATGAAGAGTAGAACTTATAGATGGAATTTATAAAGAATCATATTTTAGATTTAGCAAAGGATAAATTTTCTAATATGGTAGTCCCCTCTTAGCGATAGCTTTGCTTTCTGAAGCTTTAGTTACCTGTGGTCAATGGTAGTCTCAAAATATTAAAACAACATTCCAGAAACAGAATTCATAAATTTTAAAATGGGTGGCATTCTGAGCATCATGATGAAATCTCTCACTGCCCTCCTCCATCTAACCCAGGACTCTTTGTCCAGAGAATTCATATGCTATACCCCACCCACCCTTTAGTCATTTAGTAACCATCTGGGTCAGCAGAAGTCCTGTTACAGTATCATAGTGGTTCTGTCCAAGTAAATTCTATGCAGTAGACTAACACCACATCACAATGCCTGCATCATTCACTTCAGTTCATCTCACCTAGGCACTGTCTAACCCCCACTATCATCATAAGAAGGCCAAATACAGTACAATAAGTTATAGATATTTTGATAGAAATACCACATTCATATAACTTTTACTCAGCTTACTGTTATAATAATCTTATTTTATTAATAGTCAGTGTCATGAATCTCTTATTCTGCCTAATTTATAAGTTAAACTTTATTTTTTGTGTGCATGCCCAAGAAAACCAGCGTAGTGTGTGTGTGTGTGTGTGTGTGTGTGTGTGTGTGTGTGTGTGTGTAAGAAAGAGAGAGAGAGGGAGAAAAGGGCACAGATCAAAAAAATGGAGTACCCAATGGCATTATATAGATAGATGGATGGATAGATAGATAGATAGATAGATAGATAGATAGATAGATAGAGATAATATTTTTAAAAATTAGCCAGGTGCTGTGACATACACATGTAATCCCAGAAACTCAGGAGGCTGATACAGGAGGATGGTAAGTTTGAGGACAGAGGCAGCCTGTGTGACTTAGCAAGATCTTGTCTCAAAATAAAAACATAAAAAGGGAGAGCACTACCCTTGATTGCTTTACGCCCTGCTTTAAAACCCCATCTCCCAGTATTGCAAACAAAACTAGATAGGAACACTGGTATGGTAGAAGGAAATTCCCAGATGATATCTCTGATAAAGCATGCCAAAGAATCCAATGAACCCTCAAAAATAAAAGAATCTAAATGTTTCTGTATTCCTAGGGTTTTCAGTGGTTGTTTTAGGAGTGCGCTGCCAGGTCTGGATCTGTACTCCGCCTTAGTCTGCAAGCTCAGCTGAAACGTGTCCACCATGGGTGACCCTGCTGGTATCTGTAATATCAGTATCATAGCTTTCATCATCATAGCAGAAAAAAAAGAAAAGACCAAATTTCATGTCAAAAGTGGCTCTGAAGCTTACCTTTGAGCATCCAGCAGATAAAGTAACAGGAAGATATGATGAAGTTAAGGAACTGAGCAGAAGATTTCAAAGAGCCACTCAAGAAGACAAAATCAATTCTAATGACATGTGCCAAGAACTAGAGGGAGAAAACCAAAAGAGAAGAAAATGCTTTGTTTTTCTCAAGCTTAAAGAATTGAAGAAAAACATTCAAGCCTTGAGTGGCAACAGAGAAGGAGTCTATAGGGAAAATATTAAATGATGCAAGAAACATGAAAATAAGATGGAAGGAATACACAGAGTCATTATACAAAAAAGAATGAATGGATGACCAACCATTTCAAGAGGGTGCATATGATTAGGAAACAGTGGTACTGAAGGACAAAGTGGAAGCTTCCTTGAAGGAATTGGCAAAACACAAGGCTCCAGGAGTTGAGGGAATACCAATACAGATGTTTCAACAAACAGGTGCAGCCCTGGAAACACTCACTTCTTTATGCCAAAGTATATAGAAAAAAAGTACCTGGCCAACTGACTGGGAAAAATCCATGTTTCTGTCTATTCTCAAGAATGGGGATCCAACTGAATGCATAAATTATTGAATAATATTAGGATGACATGAAAGCAAAAGTTTGCTAAAGATCATTCAAAAATCATGGCAACAGCATATAGACAGAAAACTGCCCCAAAATGAGGCTGAAGTCAAAGGGGGCATGAAATCAGGTAAATCATTGGTGATTTCAGATGGATATTAGACAAAATCAGAGAATACCAGAAAGATGTGTCTATCTATGTTTTATTGAGGATGCATAGGCTTTTGACTGTGTGGATCACAATAAATTATGAATAACATTCAGAAGAATGGGAATACCAGAGCACTTAATTGTACTCATGAGGAATGTGTACATGGAATGGAAGGCAATTCTTCAAAGAGAACAAATAAATGCTGCCTGGTTTACTCTCAAGAAAAGTGTGTTTCAGGGCTCTATCATTTCACTGTACCACTTCAATCTCTTTGCTGAGCAAATAATCCATGGAGGAAGACTCATCAACAACCTGCCTTATGCAGATGACACAACTCTGCTTGCTAAAAGTGAGGAGGATTTGAAACATTTACTGAAGAAGACCAAAGAACACAGCCTTCAGTATAGATTTCACCTCAACATCAACAAAATAAAAATTCTTACAATTGTGTCAGTACACAACTTGAAGATAAATGAAGAAAGGATTGAGGGTGTCCGAGATTTTGCTTTCCTTGGTTCTGTAATCAACACCCAGGAAGCAGCAGTCAAAAAGTCAAAAGACACATTGAATTGAGAAAAACTGTTGCAAAATAACTCTTTAAAATGTAGAGTAGTAAAGATGTCACAGTGAAGACAAAGATGTGCCTGATTCATGCCATGGTATTTTCAGTCCTATCATACATTTGTGAAAGCTGGGCATTGAGTAAGGGAGACAGGAGAAGAATTGATACTTTTGAATTATTGTGCTAGAGACAAATTGAATATACCATGGACTGATGAAGAACTGACAGATCTGTTCTAGAAGAAGTGTAGCAAGAGTTCTCCTTGGAAGCAAGGATGGCTTGATTGTGTCTTAAGTATCTTGGACATGTGAGGAGGGACCAATCCCTGGAGGAGGACATAATGTTTGGGAGAGTGAGAGGTCAATGAAAAAAAGAAGAAACCCTCAACTAGATGGATTGACTTAGTGACTGCAACAATGGGCTTAAACATAAATAAGATCGTGTGCCTGGCACAGAATCAGGGAAAGTTTTATTCTGTTGTACATAGCGTTGCTATGAATCAGACCTGACTCAATGGCACTTAACAACCACAATAGCAACAACTATCTCTATGTATGTTAGTGTGCAAATGTATGTATAAAAGATAAGATTGTAAATTAAAGTATTTTTCCTACTCTCACACACCAAATATAGCACTTCACCTCTTGTCACAAGTTATTTGGAGATTTTTCTATAGTGGACAAAGCTGAGTGTCCTATAACTTAATTCAGTTCTGAAGCTTGATAGTATCAGATTCCATAGGTAAAGGGCAGAGCCCCAGAAGACTGAGTATGGATTATCATCTACATTTCTGACTAAATGTAAGTTGGAACCTCCACAAATTCCTCCTCAGGTTTGATTACTTTGCTATGATGTTTCACAGATTCAGACAAACATTTTTTCTATGTTTGCTGGTTTATTATGAACACTATTATGAAGCATGCAGCTGAAGTCAGTGGGAAGAGATATGTAGGGCAAGGTATGTGGAAAGGGGTATGGAATTTTCATGTTTCCTCAAAGTGCCCTAACCTCTTAGCACCTCCAAGTATCCAGTCATCTGGCAAATCTGTGAACCTTGCCTTTAAGTTTCTTTATGGAGGTGTCATTATGTAGGCATGTTTGATTACATCATTTTCTATTGGTGGCCAACTCAACCTTCAGCTCTTTTTCCCTTCCTAGGGTGGGAATATTAGGAAGATTGGTCAAAAATTCCAATCCTTTACTCACAAGCTTGTTTTGCCTGGCAAAGAGCCTTTATCCTGAAACTACCAGGTATTGCTTCCTTAGAAAAAATGATTTTTCTATCACTAAGAAATTTGTGAGGGATTTAGGAGCTCTGTGTCAGGGACCAGGATCAAAGCCCAAATATATAGGAGGAATATAAAACTTATTATTTAAAAGACATATTTTTTTCCCAAATTTAATCACAACATGTTGTTGTTGTTGTTGTTGTTGTTAGGTGCTGTTGAGTCTTGTCCAACTCATAGTGACCCTTATAGCATTTTCAATGGCTGATTATTTTGGGACTGTCCTGGAAGTGGATTGCCACATCCTTGTCCCATTTTTGTGGTGCTAGGAATTGAACTTGGGACCTCAGAGACTACAGATCGGTGCTCTACCAACTGAGCTAAATCCCAGCCCAACCACAACACAGAGATAGGGAAAGTATAGCTGCCAAACTAATGCAAGGATTTAATAAAATCACAGAGTATACATGGAATCCCAAAGGTAGAAAGAGGCAAAAGCTTAATGACAACAAAAAGGCAAGTAGATAGCATACAATAAAATAATACATTTGAATATACATACATATATAGTGAATATATACATACATATATATATATATATATATATATATATATATATATATATATATATATACACATATATATGCATATGGTATAATGATTATAAAGTGTTTTCAAGTTTCAAATCCAGTCTGTGCTATTTACTAACTCTTTGATCTCTGGTAAACGTGCTAATATTTCTTAGTGTTAGATACCCACCTATAAAAGAGGGAACAGTATCATCTTTCTTATTGAGTTGCTGTTAGGATTGAAAGAGATAACAGATGTTCAACTTTTATCACCTGACACATAGAAAGTACCGAATAAATGATGGGTCAGAACTTTATTATTTAGCAGGGACTATGATACACATAAATGCACATATTTTCTCCCTTTACCAGACCACTATACAAATAAAGAAATGGGAATAATAAATGATTGAACTGATCCAAATTAAAGGTTTTATATTTTGTTGAAATGGAAGGGTAAAGAGTCAAATGAAGTTAAGGGTAGTGTTCGGGGCCTTGTGAACGATGAAGTCAAAGTTGAATAATGAAAGAAATTAAATCAGCAAGGAATAAAAGATTTGGAGAAAAAGAGTGAAGCCTCAATGGAATGAAGTGCAAGTATGAGAAGAATTATGGTACATATGAACTGGAAGCAAAAGAATGTTCTGAGCCCAGGAGATTATAGTTTAAGAGTTTTCAAATGTCTCAAGTTGACAAATGAGAATAATCTAGATGTGACCAAGAAATGTTGTTACTGGTAAGTGTCATTGGGTTAGGTCTGACTCATAGTGAGCCTAAGTACAACAGAACATACTACCTGACACTGTGCCATGTTGATATCCATAAGGTTTTCAATGGCTAATTATTTCCAGAATGGGCTGCCAGATCATTCTCCCAAACTTGTGGTACTTGGTATTCCCAGGCTATCTCCCATCTAAGGACTCACCAGGCTTGACCCTACTTAGCTTCTGAGATCAGATGGGATCAGATGCCAGGGTGACCATGGATTGGAACTGCTAAAATAAAGAGGAAGTCAAAATCACTAAGATCAAAAAGTCAAGGAACCACAATTTTCACAAGAATCTCAGATGCAAGTGTTCACAGATTATTTTAGCACCGTGGAGAGAAGAATCAGAGCAAATTGATGAAATTTCCAAATAATATTATTAGCTCAAATACCTTATACTGTACCATGCAGCTGCTGAATGGCAGATACAGGATTCAAACCAAAAGAATGTGGCTTCAGAGCCTCTGCTTTTTATCATTACCTTATAGCTCTTCTGATGAAAAAGTATAAATTTATAGTTGAAAAAACTTTACAAAATTATTCTAAAGTAATACATATGTACCCAAAACAACAGATTACTAAGCTATCAGTTTAAAATATCCTATTGAATAATATTTTGCATGGCATTTGGATCACTACATACAGTGAAAGTAATTTATGATATGACAAAGCAGAAAATGTCCTAATCATCAAAAACTGTGAAAAATTGCTCATTATACATCTGAGACAGGGAAAAGAAAGAGAATAATACATAAGCATGTTGTAGAATTCAAAACTTTCAAGCAAATCTAACACATGTTTACAAAATCACAGGATTGTTTCCTTTAAATTTGTATTTATCATTCTACCATTTAAAAGGGCTGGGATTTAGCTCAGTTGGTAGAGCGCTGCACTGCAGTCTCTGAGGTCCCGAGTTCAATTCCCAGCACAGCAAAAATGGGAGAAGGACCTGGCAATCCACTCCCAAGGCAATCCCGAAACAGTCAGCCATTGGAAACCCCATGAGGGTCGACTCGACGGCACCTAACAACAACAACCATTTAAAAGTATTACTATCTTTGTGACATTTATCTAAACAAAAAACATAAGTGAAGGAGCAGATTCTGAGTTTTTGAAGGTTTCTGAAGACAAGAGTCATGTTTTGAATATAAAATATCCCCCAAAGTTCATTTGTTTTTAACATTCTGTTCCCAGCTGTTGGCACTGTCTGTGGAAGCTTTGGAAAATTTCTTAGGTGGGATCTAGCTTTGTGGAAGTGACTCCCTGGGGGTGGGTCTTTGGAGGGTTTTTATCTCAGATCTGCAACCTAGATCATCCTCTGCCCCCTGCCCTGCAATGTTGTTTGGTGATCTTCCATGGGCACTGCCTCTTCTCATTGCCATGCCTGTCCCACCACCATTTTGTACTGATCCTCTAACTGTGATCTTCCAATAAAAGTTTTCCTCCCTCAGTTTGTTTTGGATGCAATTTTCTGCTACAGCAATAATGGATAACTAACACAATAAGTTTAAAGTATCCCAGAAAAGATCAGAACAATAAAATGACTAGCAGTTCAGTTTTTGTTACAAAATAAAATCTGAAAAGTTATCTATAGCATCTGTTATGGTGCCATGGTTTCTTTTCAATGGGACAAGAACCCTGCCATGTATTTTATTTTCAGGCCTTTTGCCTGTATTAAAAATGACACAACAAAGCTCTTTGTTACTGATATTATAGACCCAGGATATTATGCAGTTTGATAAGTAGCAACACTGCCTTCAGAGAAATGGAAGAAGAGGTGAGAAAATAGGATTTTTACTTCTACAAATTTAGATCATGTACAGGGTCTTCAATATTAGTTGTAAGAAAGAGATACAAAATTATTTGGGTGAGTTAGCATCTCTATTATATTAAAATCAAAGATGGTAAGGTATATTAGGAAGAGCATAGAGAATGTATAATCAGATACGCATTCACCTACCAAGAATCCTTAAATGTAAATGTATTGATTTTTATTGAAATTTCCAGTGTTCACTTCTGCCATTTTCCTTTCTTTCAGAGGATTAAACTTTCTCAACCTCTTGAAAGAAATTAAAGGAACCATAGGACAAGTTCTGTCCATTGTGCAGTGTGTGAAAGTGTCAGATATTATTTCAAGGCCGAAAGATTTTGTTGCTTGGGTGCAACTCTCTTTTTCTTCCGAGGATTTGGGGAGGGAGAGAGTCTTCATTTTCTAATATCCAGATGGTAATGGGTCTGCTCAGTCTGTCTCTGTAAAGGATTGTATGGGGCAGAGATGCTCTGCTGACTGCTATAGAAAGTTTTTGTTGTGGTTATTAAGCCAGTGAAAATTGTGATATTTGTTATGGCAGCATATTCCCTGTCCTGAGTAATTCCCAATTAATCTGATTGATATCCGTATAAGATTGGGTTAAGATTCACCCTAAGACCTGATTTCAACTCAATCACCTTTTAAAGATCTCTTAATATAGTGACATTTGAGGTACCTTGGATTAAAACTTCAACATATGAGTTTCAGATATACACAGCTTACCTCATAGTGGTAGGCACATGCTATGGTTTGGATAATCCTCCCTCCAAAATTCAGGTATTGAAACTTAATGCCCAGGTGGCAGTGTTAAGAAAGTCAGTCCTTTACAAGGTGGTTAGACCATGAGGGTCGTTCTTTAGCTGCTACAGTTTAAATCTAAAATATCTCCCAAAGGTCATGTGTTTGAACACTTGGTTTCCAGCCAGTATTACTGTTTGAGATACTATAGAAACTTTGGGAGATGAGACCTCACTGGCAGAAGTAGGTCACAAGGGCAAGCTTTAAGGTTTTACCCAGTCTCCTGGTTCTGGTAAGCTCTCTCTGCTTCCTGTTGCCATCATGTGTGGCACCTCCTCCACTTGAGTCTGAGACCTACTCTACCACCAGACCTTCCCTGCCATTGTGTTCTGAGATCCTACGAACTATAAGCCAAGTAAATCTTTCGACTTTTAAGTTGTTCTGTTAGTTACTTTATCACAACAATTCAAAAGTAACTAATACACTAAAGAATGACTTTAAGACCCTTATTAAAAAGAGGCTTCATGAAGTTTTTGAAATCTTGACATGTAGCTGTCAGTATTTAAGTTCCACCCTCCTGGAGGAGGCAGCAACAAGCAGAAATAAGGGGCCCTCACAGCTGACATCTTGATCTTAGACATGTAGCTTTTAGAGCTATGAGAATAAATTCCTGTTTTTATAAATTATTCAGCCTTAGGTATTTTGTGATATAGTGGTACAAATAGGCTTAAACAACATCTGAAAAATGTAATGTCACCTTTTCTTACTTGATTAACTATTTTATTGGGTAATTAATAAATGGATAAAATAATAGAGTATATGTGTTTTCCTCACTGTTTGGCAATTCAACCATTGCAACTCACTAAAAGACATGTATTCCTGCTAGATGTTTTCAATGCTTAGAGGATATTCTGATAGCATTAGTTGATATAGCTTTAAGACTGATCTTTAAAAATGCATATGTGCAAGACATCTTAGGAAAAGGAAAACCTACCAGTTCAACCTTCAGTTATCATCCTTACAAGATATATCAGAATTTACATATAAGCTTACATGGTTTCTGATAGAAATAATACGGAGAGAAATGTAGTCTTAATCAGTTCATTACTTAGGAAAATTGCATCTTTTATGCTGAGAATCTAAGGATATAACCTTAAAAAGGGGTGATCAAATATTCTCAGCAGTATTAAATGACAAAGATAGTTCAACAATTTCTAAATTATTTGACAAGAATCATTTGCTTCTAAGGAGTAATTCCAAATGTTTGCGAAAGATCTCAACAGAATAAAATGAGAAATGCCACATCAAAGCTTCTGCATTTGTAAAAGAAACAGCTGTGACTAAAAGGCCTGAAGGCAATGAATTAATATTCAAAGTTTTTCAGAAATGGTGTTATGAATTTGGACATGCTCACAAAAATAATAAGCTCACACCCATTTAAAATGATCTTTACAGATGCCATGCAAATATATACCAATCAGCTTTGCAATTAAGCACCACATATTTAGTTCAGGGACTTCATGCCAAATGCATGTTGTACTCAGACTAAATATAAATTGTGCATAGTGTTAAATGACAATGAATATCCCAAAATGTTAGCCTATTTAGTATGTTTCCCTACACACACACACACACACACACACTCCAGAAAAAAACAATGCAAATCTGGAAGAAATTATATCATTTCTTTATTGGCAAACCCAAAGGAAAAGTTCAAAAGAAAAAGAGTTTTACATTTAATTTTTCATATTTCATGCACACAAGAAAAATGTTGGCAAAATGTTACTATGTATCATTTTTACAATCTAGAGATTGCTTATTCTATGATATTGTAAAGATGTCCAAATGTTCTTTATCTGCGTTGCTAAATGACAAGCATTTTGATTCCAGATGGTACATATTACACAATATCATTTATCAAAAGTTACGTGACTCCAAGCACATAAAACCCTTTTGCAAAAAAGTATAATGGCTCTGGAGGTCTGGTCTTGTCTTTTTCCTTCTTTTCTTTTCTTTCTTTCTTTCTTTCTTTCTTTCTTTCTTTTTTTCTCTCTTTCTTTCTCTCTTTCTCTCTTTCTTTCTTTTCTTTTTTGTATTTGGGGTGGTGATAGCAGTATTAATTTCTACTACCACTGACATTAACAGTATTCTTGTAAAACAATAAAAATTAACAGACTACTAGTCTCTCTAAGTAAAAAGTCTGTCTTTACTCAAAGTTCTTTCAATAAGCATTATTGAAGCTATGTACTTTCTCTAAAGGAGTATGAACAGCTATGCAACATAGGTACTAAAAAAATCACCAATAAGCCAGGGATAGGAGAGAAAGTAATTGGTCTAATTTGAGAAAAAGATAAAATGTCAAAAATGTCATACTATGTCCATATGAGATGTTTGGAAAAAACAAACAAACACTAACATTGGAAGTCATAATATTGTTCCAGATCCTACTAGTATCAGTTTTATGTAATTAATGAACGTGTTGTCCAAGAGGATAATCTAGTCATTGAGGTTATATGTAAAATCAAGAAGAAAAACTTATTTTAAGAAAAAAGCTACTGTTTTTAACCACCAAAAGTAAATTGCAGAATATACATGTTAACATTGTAAGCATATATATATGTAATACAAACTGACCAGTAAATAACTTCACAAAGAACCCAGAAAAATATTATAAATAACACCTTAAAAATGTTATTTCAAGTCTGAAAAGCAGAGAAAACAAATTATAGAATCAACTAAGGCAAAAGAAGTTCAATACACTTCCATTTCTATCTTATTCCAGCCACAAAGAACATACTCTCATATCATTGTTGAAAGTAGGGAACAGATTGGTGGGTCTTACCACTGACTTTTTATGTGGGTCCAGATGACTGGCAATATGTAGGGACTTTAATTTCTTTTTCTTTTTTTATAAATGTGATTAATAATAGATTCTATAGCAGAGGTTGACTTTACCAAAAGCCATCTTCATATACTATTTTCTATTCCCCATTTCTTTATATTACTTGCGAAGGCTAAATATCTACTTTCCTTTTCTCCCTTTGTCCTAATTTTGACTTTCCAGAATTCTGATTTTGAGGCAGGATTTGGGTATGAATAATTCATGGAAGCTATCCCTGGAAAAAGATTAAAGGAACCAGTTGCCTTGGCACCTACCTATAATCCCAGTGACCTGGTAGACTGAGGCAGGTAGAATGTGAGTTTGAAGCCCAAGTCAACCTATGCAACTAGTGAGATATTCTCTGAAAAATAAAAAGAATAATGGGGACCTAGGGAGGCAACTCACTGTGACAGCACTTGTCTACATACGCAAGTCCTTGGGTTCAACCCCCAGCACTAAATAAATAAATAAATAAATAAATAAATAAAACAAGAAAAAGAGAAAGTAAAACAAAGTAACCCAAGAATAAGGGAGGCAGGAAAGCTAATAATGACTGAGGTCATGAACAATGACCACGTTGAGCAATTGAGGATCAAACACTCTGAGACTCTCTGAGATACTATGTAGTACATCTCACAAAAATATCCAGTGATGGTTAAAGAAGCTGGGGTTTTTATATATCTACTCCCACCTAACTAATTCAATTATTCTTCTCTTTAAAATGAACAACTGAACATAACTATGTCACAAGTAACTGGATATGTGAACATAGTTTGAAAAATGTCATGTTAAAATATGTGCTTGTAAACCAGGCACCATGATTCATGCCTGTAACCCAGGAACTCAAGAACCGGAGGGAGAAGAATTGCAAGTTTGAGGCCAGAGACAGCCTGCACAGTTTAGCAAATATCTGTCATAAACAAACAAACAGGCTAGGGAAACTACTCGGTGGAGAACTTGCCTAGCATGTGTGAGACCCTGGATTCAACTCTCAGTACTGAAAAAATTTGCTTATAAAGCATTGCAAATTTGTTCTGGTACTAGAAAGAGTATAGAATTAGATCAGGAGATTTTATCCTTGCTAAAGGCTGGCAGCAAAAAAAATTAATCTGTCCACCTTGGTGTAAGAGTTTTGTCATTCCAAAAAGGATAAGTTTGAATCATTGGTGAAACTAACTTTTCTTTCAATTCTAACATCTATGGGTCTTTGATTAAATATTTTGAGAGTTTTATAATAAATATACCCTTTTCTTTATTACAGCCTAAAAATCTCCAATGCAATATTACCTGTTTTTGTAAGTAGAAACTAAAATGCCTTTGCAATTACAGAAAACCATCTGAAAAGTGAATATATTGGCATGGCCAAAACAAAACTTCTCCACAGGAGAAATCAAATTATCTGTTAAAGTAATTGAACAAAGCTCAAAAATTTTCATGACAGTCCATGCAGTATCAACAATATTACCTCAAGACTTGGAAAGAAGCTTGTCAATGTTTAATTTTGAATTTTAAAGAGAGAGAGAGGTGGGGGGGGAGGAATGACACCATGTGTAAGTAATAAAAAGGCAATCTCAAACCAACCATATCCTCAAAAAAAAAAAAAAAAAAAGGAAAAACAAACCTTATGATCAAAATTGCTTACCAAACTACCCTATTATTGATGCCAGATGTTAATCATGAAAACAGAAGATAACTTATGGAGAGAGAAAGTCTTATATTAAACAGTAGGAAGCTAACTTATGAAAATACAGAGCCCCTGCAAGTCTGTTCTGGCAATAAGCCTTTGGTGACATACTAAAAAGCTTTTTCCACAGACATCCATAGTTTATATCATTTTTACTGGTTGAAATATACAATTTTTGCATAAATACTTAGATGATTAGGGGTCAACAGACATGTGATTAAAGCAAAAATAAAAACAAGATATTTCTGAGAACTTTTCCTTTTGTATATTTTGCTTTCCTACAATGATATTAATCATATCTATGCTTTCTAGCTATAACTCTACACCGTGCCTTCTCTTATAATCAAAATCTACATCAAAGCTTTCATAACATCTTGACCTGATTTCTACTTTATCACCAAAACTTAAGTATGCCTAAATTTAACTCTTTTCCTAAAAGTTCTTTAGGCTTGCTGATTTCTCGTTTGCTCAAAAATGCGTTCTTTCATTCAATCATTCCTTCACAGATTTAATAATCTCTTCCCTCAATGAACAAGTAAGTATCTAGCAGGAGACAGACAAATAAGTAGAAGCTAAGGTAGATTCAAAGAACATACAATTAGTGTCTGCTATTGAGCAGTCTGCCTGCAGCCATAGCACTGTGGCATCTGATCCCATCAGATCTCAGAAGCTAAGCAAGGTCGGGCCTGGTTCGTACTTGGATGGGGACTCCAAGGTATTTAACAACAACAACTTGAGCTGACTAGTAGAGAATTGACATAGTTATAATATAATAGAACAATACGGTCATTGTTAATAAAGCCTAGAGTAATTGTTTACTCTGAAAATTTTCAAGATGTTTCAGATTGAGACACATGACTTGAATCTTGAAAGTTGAGTAAAATGTTCTAAGTTACAAAGAAAAGCAGTAATATAGTATAAACAAAACCAGAGAGGGGAGAAATTAGGAATGTAATATGTCAAAACTCGAGTCATATTTCAAAGACTATAGTACCATCTATCATTATCATTTATACTATTATGAAAGGTGATGGAATAAATTTTATTCAGTATGGAGTCTTTATTACAACTTTTACTAAACCCTCATGTACTTAAATGTTTGATGAATTTATAACTTCATACTATAATGTTCAAAATATTTAAGCCAAATTATCTAATATTTATTAAACACAAATATCTGTGCATAGAGTGCCAAAACACACAGAAAAATTAAAGAGAAAAGGCAAAACATTTAATTATCTGATTTTAATATCAAGGATGGATGAAAATATCAAGTAGGATGAAAATTGAGTACAATTATGCTCCATAACTTCAAGTATTTTTATAACAACTGAAGCATACATGACTGAATATGAAACTATATAAAAATATTTCATTCAGAAAACAAAACACAAACAGAACGGATATTCCTTGCCATTCTGTCCTTAAACCTAGGAAAGGCTTAACTTTGAATTCTCAAGTATGAATTAAATATTTAATAATTCTAACGTTTTCCAAGTGAAATTAAAAGGAAATTCTTTCCTCAACTAAATTCTTTCCTCATCCATTCCTCACAATAAGATATGGCTGGACTGATCTACTTATTTATCATAAAACACTTGTGTAAACACTATTTTTTCATAAAGTTCATAAAAAGCTCACCCTACTTCCCAGCCCATCTCCACATGTTTGTAGGGTTCCAGAACACTTACCTTCACTAAGAAATAGCAACATGGATCAAACTGTCACTACAAATATTCCCCATGCTGCTTTTCACTTTGCCCTGTCCAATACAAGCCTTTGAGAACAGCAGTGGAAGCATATTCGTCATTTGGCTTCTTAGTCATATTATTTGAAAATACTCATATAAGCTTCTTATATCATTCCCTTTCACAAATGAGAAATGAGAAATGATTACTAGATAGACCACACAGCTCCAAGTCTGCGGTGTCCACTGCTATATTGGCATTCTCAATGATCACATCTGTGATAACTGGTTTTCACCTTAACCATGATCGTTTTACTTTACAAACCTCTTCCCCTGGTTTTACATTTTAAAGAACAGATCTTGCAAACCTAGTTCAGGAATGTCTATGCATATTTTAGTTTATATCCATATTCATATTCATATTTGAGAATATATAGGTATTTACAGTATTTTTACATTATTTACAGTATTTTTAATGGAATCAATATCTTTCCTTGGTTTTGTGGCACATTAATACTGCTATTTTTTATTCCTCTGTGTTCCCTCTTACCATTTGGAATGTTTGCTCTGCTTTGATTTTTGTTGCATTGACCATGTCTTCATTTAGGCACTGATTTTATTTTATTTTTCACATTTCCTGAGGTCTGCCAAATCATATCACAGCTTTTCTATTGTTTTGCTATTTCTTTCTTGAGCACTTGTATCTGTGCTTGGCTTTGTGAATTATGTGAATTATGTGAATTATGTCAAATTAGGTAAAATACCTTAAATTACTTAAATTCTCTACACTTCAGTCTTTCTATATTTAAAGTAGGAATAATAAAATTACTTATCTTGAAAGAAATTTATTGACAATTAAATAAGATGATATTTGACAATTGTATTAGTCAGCATTGCCTAGAGGAACAGAGCCAACAGAATGTATATATAATTGTTAGAGGGGATTTATTAGATTGGCTTATAGGATCAGAGATAGTCCCACAGTGGCCACAGGCAGGCTCGGGAGCTGGAGAAACTAAATGCTGCCCAGTCCAAGAAACTGGAAAATTCAGAAGAAGAGAAATTGATGATGCAAGCCAGTCCAAGACTGGTCACCTGGAAACACACTGGAGAGTTTCTGGTACGAATTCATGTTCAAATACTAAAGTAGCTAGGGTCTGATGTCCCGGTGAATGGCAGCAGAAAGAACTATAACAAGAAAAAAACACAGTCACTAATCTTGCATGTATCTGATCTTCCTTTCCTTCATTTTTTTGTTTCATCTGTGTCCCAAGTCTATTAGACAGTGCCACTCACATTCAGGATGTGTCTCTCACACCTCAGTTCCCTGATCCACATGAAAATTTTCTCATGAAACACCTTCACAGACCCACTTAGAAGTGTGCTTTATCAATTTTGGGGTGACTCTCAAACCAATCAAGTTGACAATAAAGATTAACTATCACAGCAATCAAAACTTTAGAAAAAATTTTGACATAAAATCAGCAACCAGTAAATGTTAGTTATTGTCACTTTCTTAAGCCAATTGCTTCATTTATCTTTATTTTCTCCCAGTAATTTTCATTGGTAACTTTTTAGTATATAACTTAATGGGTTTCTTTAGGTCTTTTCCATACATGCATATCATTGTACATTGCTCATGCTCACTTCCCTCATTACCCTCTCATGACTTCCCTTCCTCCATCACTTTCCTCCTGATTGATGATCCTCTTTCTATTTGCATCTCTTGTGTGAGATGCACACACACACATACACTCTCACACTTACACACACATATAAAGATCTAGATTTTTCCCTAAGGGCAAAACATGATATTTTCCATTCTTTCCTCCATTACCCTTTCATGTTGCTCCCTCCACCGTTTTCTTTAGTTGCTTATCTCCCCATAGATAGGCACCTTCTACTTTCATGATCTCTATTTTAATATTGAATATATATTGAAATCCAACATCTACATATAAGAGAAAACATTTGAATTTTGTCTTCTTGGGCTTGGCTTATTTCATGCTAGTTGCATCCAATTTCCAGCAAATGACATAATTTTTCCCTTCTTTATGACTGAATAAAATTCTATGATGTATTTATATATCACATTTTACTTATTCAGTCATCTGTTGGTGGACACCCAGGTTGTTTATTCCATATCTTGGCTATGGTGAATAGTACTGCAATAAAGGTGGATGAGCTAGTATCTCTATGGTATGTTGACTTAGATTCATTTTGTTATACACCAAGGAGTGGTATAATTAGGTCATAAGGTAGTTCTTTTTTTAATGTTTTCAGGAACCTCCACACACGTTTCCATAGTGACTGCACCAACTTACATTCCTACCAGCAGTATAGTAGTGTTCCCTACCCTATCCTGTTGTTGTTAGGTGCCATTGAGTCGGTATCCAACTCATAGCGACCCTCATAGGGTTTTCAATGGCTGACTGTTTCGGGGTTGCCTTGGGAGTGGATTGCCAGGCCCTTCTCCCATTTTTGCGGTGCTGGGAATTGAACTCAGGACCTCAGAGACTTCAGCACAGCGCTCTACCAACTGAGCTAAATCCCAGCCCCTACCCTATCCTAGTCAGCATTTATTGTTTGTTTTGTTGAGGCTAGACAGTTTGACTAAGTGAGATGACATCTCGATGGAGTTTTGATTTTCAGTTCTCTTATGGCTAAGGATATTGAACTAGTTTGTATATGATTGTTGTTGTTAGGTGCTATTGAGTTTGGTCCAACTCATAGGGACCCTTATAGGGTTTTCAGTGGCTGATTACTTTGAAACTGTTTCTGGAGTGGATTGGCACATCTTTCTTTTTTGTATTTATTCTTTTGAGAACTCTCTGTTCAGTTTTGATTGGAGACTTTGGTTTTTTGGTGTCTTATATTTTGACCTCTTTATATATTCTAGATATGAATTCCTTGTCTGATATATACCAGATAAAGGTTTAACACATTTTGCAGGCTGTCTTTTCACTCTGATAATTGTGTCCTTTGCTGCGCAAAAGCTTTTTAATTTCATGCAATCCTATTTGTCAATTCTTGCTATTGTTTCTTGTCCTATTAGGGTCCTATTCAGTAAGTCCTTCCCTAGACCTATGTATTGAAGTATTTTCCCCATGTTTTCCTCTAGCAGTTGCAAAATTTGAGATCTTGCATTAAGGTCCTGGATCCATTTTGAACTGATTTTTGTATAAGTTGACAAAAAAGGATTGAGTTTCAGTCTACTACATGAGGATATCCAGTTCTCCCAGCACTATTTGTTGAAGATGCCTTCTTTTCTCCAACTTATATATTTGATACCTTTTTCAAACATCAGGTGGTGATAACTACATGAGTTTATTCTTGGATCCTGTATTGTATTCCATTGACCTACATGCCTTTTTTTGTGTCAGTACTATGCAGAAATTGTTACTATGGCTCTGAAGCTTCATTCATCTTTAAAACAATTCATACAAATATAGTAATCTACAGGAAATTATTTAATTCAATGAATGACAAAAGATGTGAACAAAATTCATTTACATAAATTTGTTCAAAATATGCTCATTTAGTTTTTAGTATGTATGGAAACCATAATGCTTTTTGAAAATTTTTTTCACTCCTTATATTGTATCTCTATTTTTTTCTTGAAAAAAGCCATAAAGGATTTACTAATTTTGTAAGGCCTGCAGCTGTAGCCCTGTGGCATCCGATCCCGTCAGATCTCGGAAGCTAAGCAGAGTCTGGCCTGATTAGTACCTAGATGGGAGACCGCCTGGGAACACCAGAAGCTGTAGGCTTGGGAGAAGGACCTGGCAACCCCCTCCCAAAAATCAATCTGCCATTGAAAACCCTATGAACGGCAGAGAAGCACTGACAATAGTGTTTCCCCTGTTGTACAGAGGGTCGCTATGAGTCGGATACTGACTCGACGGCACCTAACAACAACAACAATTTTGTAAGTTCTTTTCAGATACCAAATTTTGGTTTTCTTGATCTGGTATATTACTTTTATTTTCTATTTTACTATATTTAATTTCATATTTTATTTATTTTGTTTTTTATTTCCTTTGAATTTTCTGCTTTGTAGGTTTTTTAAGTGGGTATTTAAATCACTAATATTTTATATTTTTCTTGGGTTAGGTAGTTGTTCATCCAACTGCTAACTTCCCTGTGCAAATGACTTCACATCCCATGGTGTTTCACATGTTGTATTTTTGTTTTATTTGAGTTCAAATTATTTTCTAATTTTATTGCAATTTCTTCTTTGATTTGTGGATTATTTAGAAATACATTTCCTAATTCCTAGTTACCTTATGATTTTTGTTTTTAGTTGATAACTTACTTCCTCTGGTTAGAGAATATAATTCACATAATTTTAGTCTTTTAAAATGGGTAGAGATATACCTTATAGCTCAACAAATTATCAACTTTTGTAAACATTATTTATGAAACCAAATAATCAACTTTTATAGACATTATCTGTGAAACCAAAATAATCCTTATTCTGTTTTTTGTTGTGTTGCAGAAGACTTAGGAATTATCAATAATTCTCTGGTCTTCACTTATCTCCATTCTTGCTATGGCCCTATCATGAATTAAGTATATTTTTTGTCTCTTGATTTTGGCCCTGGCCAAATGTGATTTTCTTTGGTTAATAGCATGTATACAGAAGTGATAATGTACCCGTATGAGGCTTAGGTCACTAGAAGTCTTGCAAATTTCCATTTGTTTGTTATACTTTTTCCATTGGCATAAGATGAAAATAACCCGGTTAACTTATCACCCCAGATGGAGCAAAGTCACCACACTTTTAGCAACTGGAAGCAGAGTTATTCCAGGTAACTTCAGATGCATGGGATGAAATAATTGACATTTTAATCTACAGAATTCTAGTTGGCATATCATATAGCACTATGGTGGTATTTACTAGCTATTACAATTTTTATTGTTCCAATACTCTGTCTCTCTACTGATAATTGTCATTTTTACCAGTTTAATTCTCAAAAATGCATTTGTTCATTGCTTTTACTAAAGTTTGACTTGATAAAACATTAGTAAATGCAATGACCAAATTATCATAAAAATTTCCAGAAATACTGGAAACTTGAAAACTATTACACTGTATACTCACCACCATGGTTCCAGAATTATTATTCTAATCTATTTGCATTTATTACATATTTATCACATGTTTTTTCTAACCAGCTATCAAATTTTATTAAACACTTCTCAAAATAAATTGCAAATAGTATAATATTATTATTGTATCCATATATAGGTAAAAATTATATTTCTTACATATTACATACAAAATAATAGTGTTGTCCAGATTTCAATATTTGTTTGCTTATTTTCTTTTGATGTAAAATTTGTGTACAATTGAATACAAAGGCCTATAGTGTACATTTGCTGAGTTTTAACAAATATATACTGTGTCAAATTCTTACCAAGATAAGGAATATTAAGATCAGTCCACAAAATTTACTTAGGGGTTTTTCCAGTCCTTGCCCTAAATTTCTTATGATCACACTCTTCTGTATTTTTTCCACTCTAGATTGATTTGTGATATGGTCTCAATGTGTCTTCCAATTTCATATGTTGAAACTAAACTGCCAATGTACCAAGTGGAAGTAAATGTCCCATATCCAATGTACTAGGAGATGATTAAATCACGGGGAGAAAGTCATGAGCAGGATTATCAACTTTACAAAAAGGGCTTGAAAAAATTTGCTGATTCTTAGGGGTTGGAGATATAGGTCAGTGATAGAATGCTTGCCTACCATGCATGAGGCCCTGAGTTTGATCTTCAGCACTGGAAGAACAAAACATTGCTGATGAAAAAGGATTGAGCTAGTGTGTTTGTCCCTTTCTACTTTGCAAAAACACAGCATCCGTCCCTCTGAAGGCCAAAGGACACAATAACAAGATGTCATCTTGGAAGCAGAGAGCAGACCCTCAATGGACACCTTGATCTTACTTGGACTTACAGCCTCTAGAACTGTGAGAAATAAATTTCTATAGCTTCTAAAGTACACAATCTCAGGTGTTTTGTTGTAGCAGTACAAACATTAATTTTCCTATTGTACAATTTGCTATGAACGAAATCATAGAGTATACGTCCTTTATATAGGACTTCTTTCAGCATAATATTTTTGTGATCCATCTACTTTGTATGTCAATAAATTTTTTATTGCTACAGAGTATTTATTCTTTAAAAATCTGTTTTTATAACATCTGCTGTTACCTTTTATTTGTTTAGTTGCTAACATTTAATGGAATTTTTTATATCCTTAGTTTTAGGTTAATCATTATATTATTCTGTTTTTCCTATTTTTGATCCTCTAGCTCTTTTTCTTTTTTTAAATGAGTTTAGTCAAGATATTTATCTTAATTTATCTACTTTGCAGGTATATGTTCCTCTTTATTATACATTTACGGTTGCTTTAAGAATTAAAATACAAAACCTGGAATTTTTTTAGGCTATTTAGGCTTTATATTGTAGTTAGCTCCATTTTGATAAGTAATGTTTGAATAAAATACTTTCTACTAGCCTAATTAGTTGAAGGAAGTGTTTCCAAAGGATGTGCCAGTGTTATATTCCAGGCTGATGGGAAATGTTCTTATGCCTTAGATTGATGTCTGTGAGAAGTTTATTAGCTTTTACTTATCCAAAAATATTGAGGTCAGCAACTGGCAGGCAGCTCACAGTGATGCGAGCAGATTCGCATTTCCCCTTGGACTAATGTGAAATGTGTGTTGCATGTATCATTTTCCACTCATCCTTCTATATCTTCTTTTCCTCAAAACCAAGTCAGACAGAAAGACCTCCCCCATCTGTCCAGGCACCCTGTTGCCATTTTTACAAATACAAAGCAGTTGGTCTTGAATCTTAGAATTATGCCACCTACTTAAGAAAAATAGGTGTTTATGGCTTTGATATTGAGCCCTGAAACCACAGGTATCTTTCCTCTATACTTCAATTGGTGTTTACTACTTGAACAATCTTTTCTTCTACTTACTCTCAGGGTTGTTTGTGGGTACATCTACATTACTGTTGATTTGTTTTTATCAAATAAACTTTATGTTTCTATTTCTTATCCTACTGATTATATCTGGATGATTACCAAAAAGAGGGGCTGACAATGGTTTATTTGTTGTAGTCGTTGTTAGGTGCCATTGAGTTGGTATCCCACTCATAGAGATACTCATAGGGTTTTCAATGGCAGACTGTTTCGGGATTGCCTTGGGAGTGGATTGCCAGGTCCTTCTCCCATATGATTCATTTAGCCACATTGAAATTATGAGGCTGGAGTTTAGCTCAGTTGGTAGAGTACTGCTCTGCACTCTCTAAGGACATGGATTCAATCCCCAGCACAGCAAAGATGGAAGAAGGACACAGCAATCCACTCCTGAAAGAAATCCCAAAACAACCATTGAAAATCCTTTACGGTTTGCCATGAGTCAAATGCCACTCAACAGCACCTAACAATAACAATTAAAGTTATAAATTCACTCTCTCCATGACATTCTCCTTTACCTATTTTATTTTCTTTATGCCACATATCATTACTGAAATTTTATTTCATTTTTATAACTTATTATCCCAGATTGACACTGCAACTAATGCAAGTAGCAGTTTTAACTGCATGGAATATTTCTGCATCCACAATGCACAGAACTCCTGACATTGTCACTGATAAATATTTGTTGAGATAGTAGAAGTTTAGAAACTATCTCTTTAAACCTGGCATGGTGGTGCACTCCTGTAATCCTAGAGACTTGGGAGGCAGAGGCACCAACTGCAAGTTCTAGGCCAGGGTCAACCTGCCTAACTTAGAGGGACCTTGTCTCAAGATAAAAAAAATATAAAAGGGGGATGGGAGTACAGCTCAGTGAGAACACTTGCAAAGTATGCATGAGGCTATGGGTTAAGCCTCTTAGTTCCATGAAAAGAAAAAAAAAATGGTTTCCATTATGAGATTTCCACATATAAATATAATGTCTTCTCTCTCCAAACGTCCTGATGAGCCCCCTCTCTGCTGTTGTTTATTCAGACGGCCCTCAACCAGGCAGCTCCACAGCTATTGGCCTAACAGAGAATAAGCAAGAGGAATAGGAAGGAGCTGTGTGTTCATTTGTTTTAATTGGGCTCAGTATCTGTTTAAAAGGAGTGACAGGCTTGAGGAAGTTAGGTAGAGACGAAGTAGACTTTGAATGTATTTCTAAGTTTCTTCTTTTTCCCCTGCTTCTTCAGCACAGTTCAACTAAAGGAACACATTTGAAGCTTCTTTCATACCTTATTGAAACTCTCCTTCCTTTTGCCTGTGAAGGATAAATTAATTACCTGAGTAGTCACATTTCAGAATAAGAACTGTCATGACCCATAAAGCTTACTAAGTATGCCAAAAAGCAGACTAGTTATGATAAAATAGCACTTAATTTCTTACTTTTTCATACTCCTTTTATGGGAAGCTCCCTTAGTAAGCCTACTAGGAAGAGGAATAGTTGTCAAAGTAGAATGTCAGCATCTTGAACTTCTACCTGAATAACTCAGAGAGAAACATTGGTTCTAAAGCAAGTCATTGTGAGTTACGGAATAATTAGAATAGCTATCAATATAAACCCAACTTATTTATTAAATGTTTCCTGGGCGTTGGATAGTATATTATATATTTTTACATTCAATATGTTATTACAATATTCAATCTTCAGATTAACCTTATGAAAGAATTTTGTTATTTTTAGAGGATAATACTCTAGATAAATAGAGATTAATAGGTTTTACAGGGTTACAAGGTTACAAGGTTACAATGTTACAAAGTAAACATTGAACTAGGAGGCCACATAATTTCAAAGCTAATGTTTACCCCCTTGTGTTTGGAGTGCAATGCTCTGGCATTTAAATGAATCTGAGTTAAAAGAGGGTGTGATGGTTAATTTTATGTGTCAACTTGGGTGGGCTATGGTGCACTATAGTTTACTCAAACACTAGTTCTGATGTTGGTGTAATGTACTTTGTAGATATGATTAACATGAAAACCATTTAATTTATCCTGCCTTGGTAGCTCATGCCTATAGTCCCAGTACACTGGGGAGGTGGAGGCAGGGGAATTATGAATTTGAGGCCAGAGGAAGTCTGAGTAATTTAGCAAGACGCTGACTCAAAATAAAAAATTTAAAATATGGGCTGGGAGTACAGCCCAGTGGCATAGCACTTTCAAAGTATGGGCAAGGCCCTCGGTTCAACCCCAAGCATGAAAATATAAAGTTAACTTTACATAAAGACAGAGAGTAATGTAGATGAGGTTCATCTAATCAGTTAATGATCTAAAAGGGAAAACAGGTTTGCCAGGGAAGTAGGGATTTTGTCTCAAGACTGTAACATAGAAATCTTGCCTTAGTTTCTAGTTTGCTAGCCTGCTCTCCAAATTTCAAATTCAAAGCTACATCAAATTTGGTCTGAATTTCTGGTTTACTGGATTGCCCTAGGAATTACGAACTTGACAGCTCTCACAATTCTGTGAGCCAATTCCTTAAAATAAATCTGTATAGGCTATGTACTTATACACATATATCTCATGGTTATGTTTCTTTGGAGAACTCCAATGTGTGTGGCAGGGGAGGAATTCACAACTACCTGAGTTATATCGTGTACTCAGCTAACTTGTAAAGTAGTGTGTTGGTCATAAATCTGCTTAAAATAGGCTTAGCTATAAGAGAACCTACAAATATCTTCTTACATTGCATACTCATGCTGACTATTATAAACCAAAGATAATTCTTCATGCGCACATTTCATACATCGTAGAATCATTTATAATTTTGAAACCACATGTTTTTAATATTATGGGAAAATTCAAAGATATTATCTTAGTTTCTGAAGGCTTAATAAATCTTCGCTGGTACATAGCCACTGTCCTAAGGTTCTATATCTGTGCTCCCAGGTTCTCCTTGATTAAGTCAGATTCAGTTAGTTTCAATGAAATCCCATTTGAATGCACTCTAAGTAGTATTTAAGTATCATACAATTTACTTTTCTAGATGAACTTTAAGTTCCTGGTCATTCTGTAAATTCCAAGATTCTATGTGTAATCTTGATTGGGCCAATTTTGGAGAAGTACAAAGAGATTTATTCTGTATCATTTCTATTCACGTTCTGGACTAACTAGTATTGACAGTAAAATACATAATGCTTGGTTAATTTGAATTCAGGTAAAAAATGAATAGTTGTAGTATAAATATGTCCTATATATTACATAAAATGTACTTAAAATAAAAAAAATCATACATTTGACATTCAAATCTCCAAGGTATGCTATGTTTCTATTTGCTAAACTTAGCAACACAATTGTAAATGAGAAATACAGTAATACAGTAAATTAGACAAGAGTGTGTAATACTATGTTTGCTATGGAGGGAGGCTGAGAAACTTGGCAAGATACAAATATCAAGAAACAAAATATCAATTTTTTTGCACAAAATAGGGGCGTTTTTGATTTTACACATATTTACTTGGTGTTTTAAGTAACTATAAAAAAAGAGAGACAGAATTTAGTCTTTATGTTTGGTGTTGTTGTTGACCAATATAATATATAGTTACTTTTTCATATGTTTAGCTAAATACTAACCAATCTACTGAAGTTCCTTTAAACTCTATTTCTAAGGTGTACTTATTTTTATTATCTATTTTTTCACTAACATTCCTGACAACATTTTTTTAAAACAACTTGAAGCTTGAAAAATTACTATAAGAAAACAAACATATGGAGGGAACAAATTTACTACCAACTTGTAAAAATTGTACGGAATGGTATCTCAAGTTGAAAATATCAGAGTAAAATTAATAACTCAGCCAAAAGAAGGAGTGAAATTTGGATGATATTTTGGGATCCAAACCAAGTATAGAGAAAAAACTTATTCACTTCTACCACTGTGAAATCCAAGTTGGAAAATATATCATTTTGTAAACAAGTATATGAATTAACTTATTTAATTCAGACCAAGTGATTTAATGAAGTCAAATAGCGTACAGAAACTTCAGCCAAAAGAAGACTTGATATTAATTATACAAACATCAGAGTTAGGAAACTTGGGAGCAAAGCATTAAGACTGCTGACCTTTACAGGACTGTGTAGATCTAAAAAAAGTTAGAAGTCAGAGGATATTCTGTAGTAAAAACACCATGAATGTACTGTGTGATACAGTTTTCCTACTCTAGTATAAACCTCTTTTGATTTCAAATATTTTCCTTAATAAAAATATTTGTTAAAGGAGACAAAATTTATCAAGTTTATGAGAAATACAGAATATGTAGTTACCCTTGCAGACTAATGTAGGAACTCATCCATAACTAGAAGTACTAACAGTGGGAGTGATAATACACTTAAGAATAATCACTTCACTATGATATTCCATATTTAATCTATGTTGTCAATACCACACAAGAATCCCATAAGGGCTTGTGTTCTGAGTACAGTGTCTGTGATATAATAAGAAGTTAATGAATAACAGAAATTAGGGAGTAAAATGAATATATTAATCTATGATATTGATACAAAATTAAAATACTACAAGTTTTTAGAACAGTTTTAGTTTTAAAGGAAATTTGATTTGGTAGGTCAGAAATTCCTACAATATTCTCCCCATGCTTGCACATATTTCTCCTATAATTAATATCTTATGTTCCTATGGGATATTTGTTGCGATTAATGATAGCATTAATGTCATTATTAACTAAAGTCCATAGTTTATATTAAAATTCATTACTTTTGTTGTACAATCCCATGAGTTCTTTCAAGTTCATAATGTCATATATCCACCACTTAAATATAATACAGGGCAGTTTCTTTGTCCTAAAAATCCCCTGTGCTTTACCTGTTGTTGTTGTTGTTGTTAGGTGCCGTCGAGTGGGTATCTGACTCATAGTGACCCTCATAGGGTTTTCAATGGCTGACTGTTTTGAGATTGTCTTGGGAGTGGATTGCTAGGCCCTTCTCCCATTTTTGTGGTGCTGGGAATTGAACTCGGGTCCTCAGAGACTGCAGCACAGCGCTCTACCAACTGAGCTAAATCCCAGCCCGTGCTTTACCTATTTACCCCGATTAGCCCTATCCAAATCTCTGACAACCACTGATCATTTTACTCTCTCTATAGCTTTACCTTTTCCAGCATGTCATATGCCTAATCACATAATGTGTAGGCTTTTCAGATTGACTTATTTTATTTAACAATAAGTATTCAATTTTCCTCTAAGCCTCTGTGACTTGATAGCTCATTTTTTAAAATTTTCTGAAGAATAATCCATTGCATAAAAATATTACTGTTTGCTTATCCTTTTACTTATTGAAGAATATCTAGATTGCTTCCCTGTTTGGGCAATCATGAATAAAACAGCTATTACTTGTAATCCCAGTTCATCAATTCCCTTTTGTTATAGCACTGTTGTCATTCATTTTATTCATTCATATACAATAAACACCCAATATATTGTTGCTGTTATTTGGGACAAACTATTATTTTTTAAATATAATAAGAATAAGAGAAATTAAAGATTTTATTTTATCTTCATTTCTTCCTTCTCTTATGCTATTTCTTTATTTATATAGATCCTAGTTTTTGATGGATATCATTCTCCTCATCTGTAAAGAAGAACTTTTAACTGTCCTTGTATGGCAGATCTACAGGTGGCAGATTCCATCAATTTAACCTCATCTGAAAAATTATTTCCATTTCAATTTTCAAAGACAATTTAAATGCATATATAATTTAAGATTTTTTCTGAGACTTTCAATATTTCACTCTACTTTATTCTTGCTTATAGAGATTCTGATGAGATGCTTAGCGTAGGTCTTATTTGTAGTCCTATAAAGATAAGACTACTTCACCCTGCAGAATACTTACAAGATCATTCAAAGATTCTCTTTGTTCTTGGTTTTCTGTAATTTACATATAATATGACTAGGTGTAGTTCTTTATCCTACCCAGTCTTCTGTATTTCCTGATCTGTAGTTTGGTGTCCATAATTAATGTTTTTAAAAAATTTGCTAGTACATATTCAATCCTTTTTCTGTTTCTCTCTCTCTCTCTCTTTTTTATACTTAGGTATTTCGATTATATTTATATTATACCTTTTATAATCGGCCCATGGTTATTGGATATTCTGCTGTTTTAATTTTTTCTCTGTGTATTACACTTTCGTAAGTTTCTATTGATATATCTTGAAACTTACTAATTCTTTCCATGGCCATCCTTAGACTACTGGTGAGCCCATTCTTCAAAAGCGTTCTTCATCTCTGTTCCAGTGTCTTTGATTTCTACAATACAAGAAAGACTAAAATTGAGTGAAATGAAAAAATGTTGGCAATAAAAAAAAGCAAAATAAGCTTCAAAATAATATTATTTCAGAAAATAGATCATAATTAAATGGAAATAATAACTCAATCGTGTAATAGAAGATAGTTGCATTCAAGCTAAAAATAATTAATCTGCAAGTAAAAAATGCATCTTCTTCTGTAGGAAAAACTGACAGAAACATAAAGGCCAAGACATTTGGTGAAATTACCACAGCTCAAGATCTCGAAAACACCTGGTTAGCCTCCAGAGAGCAAAAGCAAGTGACATAAACAGTGGAAAACAATTATGCTGGCTTCAGACTTTTCCACTGCAACATTTAGTGCCAGAAGAAAATGAAGCAGTGTCTCAATGTTCTAAGAAAAATGTGACCCAAAAATATTCTAGCAAACAACTTTGTCTGTAGAATAAATAGTTCACAGTATTTTCAAACATTGAAGGACTCAGGAAACCTAGTGCATAAGAGACTTAGGCAAAGAATTCTGGAAGTGAAAATAGCAAAAAAGGCAATTGTCTCCAAATCACACATTTGAAAACTGAAGCTGATATAGGAAAAAAGAATTCACCTTCAATATTAAATATCATTGTGCATTATCTAAGGTCAAGTATAAGGGATGAAGTATTCTGTAAGGAGACAATGTGAATGATTTGGATCCAGACCCAGATTCTTACAATTTCAGTTCTGAGAGTTTTAGTTGTATAGTGGTGGGAAAATTAATAATAATAACATTTTTTGACTCGACTGCAGGTAATAACAACATTTTATAAGGTGTTCTGATGACTAAATGCACTGCAATATTAGACACATAGGAGACATTAGAACCCCTCAAAATATGTAATAGCAAGCAAGCAGTATGCATTTGTATATGAGAAAAACCATTAACAATCTTTATAAAGCAAAAATACACCAAAACCCAGAGAGCAAGTAGACATATAAATGTGAACAAGTACTTCTCAACCTGAAATATTTAAAAATTATTTCTTAATATTTTTCATAAGTTATCTATAAATTGATAATTGTCAATTAGTGTTTATTGTGCTAAAACATGATTTTCATAGATTCCTTCAATTAAAGCAATTTTCTCATATTAATTATAAGTAGAATTAAACATTTTAAGTAAAATAGCATGCCATATTCTACAACATTTTATAAAACTAAACTACATCTCTGATCTTTCTTTTATCTGTAGATACACAGACATAGAGATATCCATATTTGTGCCTATTCCCAAAAAAGGGGATTCAACTGAATGTGGAAACTATTGGACAATTTTGTTAATATCACACGCAAGCAAAATTTTACTAAAGATCATTCAAAAGTGACTGCAGCAGTATACAGACAGGGAATTACCAAAAAACCAAGCAGGATTCAGAAGAGGGCAGGGAACCAGAGACATCATTGCTGATGTCAGGTGGATATTAGCCAAAAGCAGAGAATATCAGAAAGATGTCTATGTTTTATTGACTATGCAAAGGCATTTGACTGTGTGGATCATAATAAATTATGGATAACATTTTGGAAAATGGGAATACCAGAGAACCTAATTTTACTCATGAGGAATTTGTACATAAACCAAGAGGCGGTTGTTTGAATAGAACAAGGAAACACAGCCTGGTTTAAAGCTGAGAAAGGTGTGCATCAGGGCTATACATTTTCACCATATCTCTTCAATTTCTATGCTGAGCAAATAATCGGAGAAGCTGGACTTTATGAGGAAGAATGCTGCATCAGGATTGGAGGAAGACTCATTAACAACCTGCGTTATGCAGATGGCACAACTCTGCTTGCGGAAAGTGAAGAAGATTTAAAACATTTACTGATGAGGATCAAAGACCAGAGCCTTCAATATGGGTTGTGACTAAACATCAACAAAACAAAAATCCTTGCAACTGGGTCAGTATGCAACTTCACAATAAATGGAGAAAAGATTGAGGTTGTCCAAGATTTTGCTTTGCTTAGCTCTATAATCAACACCCATGGAAGCAGCAGTCAAGACATCAAAAGACACATTTCTCTTGGAAAAGCTGTGGCAAAAAATCTTTTTAGAGTATTGAAAAGCAAAGATGTCACATTAAAGACTAAGGTGCATCTGACTAATGCCATATTATTTTCAGTAGCATCATGTGGTTGTGAAAGCTGGACATTGAACACGGGAGACAGGAGAAGAATTGATGCTTTTGAGTTATGGTGCAGGAGGCGTCTATTGAATATACCAAATATGGACTGCCAAAAGAACCAACAGATCTGTCCTAGAAGAAGTGCAACCAGAGTTCTCATTGGAAGCAAGGATGGCCAGACTGCATCTTATGTATTTTGGACATGTAGTCAGGAGAGATCAATGCCTGGAGAAAGACATCATGTTTGGGAGAGTGGTAGGTCAATGAAAAAAAGGAAAACCCTCCACCAGATGGATTGACACAGTGTATGCAACAATAGGCTTAAGTATAAATAATAACGTGTGCCTGGCACAGAACCAAGAAGTGTTTTGATCTGCTGTACATAGGGTTGCTGTGTGTCAGACTAGACTCGACGGCACCTAACAACAACAACAACAACACAGGCACAATGCTATTTTGAATAAGTGTTTGAATAGTGATTGCTTCTCATTTTTCCTAAATTATTACAGTTTTTGAATTTTTATGAAGATAATTATATATAATTTATACCAAAATAAAAACATTTAAAAGAATGCAACATAATGAAAGGCAATTGAAAAAGAACAATTTGAGGTCTAATTATGACAAAATGAACATTAGTTGTGGCTGATTGTTGTTGTTGTTGTTGTTGTTAGGTGCCATCTAGTCAGTGTCTGACTCATAGCAACCTTGCCTACAACAGGGGAAACACCCTATTGTCAGTGCTTCTCTGCTGTTTGTAGGGTTTTCAATGTTTGATTGATTTTTGGGAGTGGGTTGCCAGGTCCTTCTCCCAAGCCTACAGTACCTGGTGTTCCCAGGCAGTCTCCCATCCAAGTACTAACCAGGCCAGCCCCTGCTTAGCTTCCAAGATCTGACGGAATCAGATGCCACAAGGCTACAGCTGCAGGCTGTGGCTGATTATAATTGTTAATTTAATTGATTAAGCATGAGCAATGTAAAAAATTGTATGGAAAAGTAGTACACCGTAAGCTACACATGAAGCCAAATTTTAATAATATCACCATGATATCTTGTTCATCAATGATTTTATTGGTTTCCTGCATCTAGTTCTTTTATAGACAGATAAGAATCAGAAATTTAGGAAAAAGCCTTCAGTTCAGGCAAAGTAGCTTTCAGAAAGTTTATGTGTTCAAGTCAAAAACTTCTGTTACTTAATATTCCTTCCTCTTATTTTGCTAGACCCTGATGAGAATTGCTAAACATCCCCTTTCCAGTCCCCTGATAGTGAAAGGATAAATCATTTGGCCTAAGGTCTAATTTATTTCATTAATTTATTTGACAATATGTATTTATTGAATGCCTTCTCTATGTATGGCCTGACAATACAACAAAATAAAAATCAAGTAAACCATGTTTTCACGAATATAACATTCTGTTGGAGGAAATAACCTAATAAAGTATGCAATAATGTCATATAGTTTTCAGTGTTATGAAGAAGTTGGTCCTATTTTAAATAGGTTGGCCAGGGTACAAGTAACTACACAGGTCACTTTTGAGCAGAATGTGGAATGAGATGAGAAGTAAGACAATTAGCAGATTGAATTTCCCCGATTCCTTTTGAAAAATTGAATGATATTTATGTGCTTTACTTAGTAGCAATGACAAAGAGAAATATTGAGGGGGGATTCTAGAATGGAGAATGATCCTCTTTCTCTATAGTTTTTAACCTGAACAAAGTAAGATATGGACTTGCTGTTGGGTGCCATCAATTTATAGTGACCCTATGTACAACAAAGCAGAACAAGACTTCCTGGCACTGTGCCATGCCCAGCACTATGTCAGTCCTTCTCTGCTATTCATAGTGGTTTTAATGGCTGACTATTTTGGGAGTGGGCTGCCAGGTCCTTCTCCCATTTTTTGCCATGCTGAGGATTGAACCCAGGACCTCAGAGTATGCAGAGCAAGCATTCTACTAACTAAGCTAAACCTCAACTCCAAGATATGGAGTAGACCCCTCTAAGAATAGTGTCAATTGATGGAAGCACTCTGGAAATAGAGAAACTTGTATTTTTCAGTTATTTGGGACAATGAACTCCCTTTTTCCTAAGTCAGTTTGATTTGGGGTTTTCTATACTTTTAGCAAGAAAAAGTACTAAATTGTACAGAACTGCTCTCAGATTCTCATTACAAGTCATATAATATATGGTTGTATGCAATATAAGAAAGAATTAGCCACAAAGTAATGCCTTTCTTTAAGAAGCCCATGGGAAAGGTGACTCAAGACAGCTTGTCAGTTATACAAGAAACACCAATTTAAAAAGAAAAGAAAAATTAATAATTTAGTGTCATAGTCGAGAAATCTGCTATCACTACCACAAGAATAAGTAGCACCATATTAGAATAGCACAAGCAAATCATAGCAGCTATTAAGTAATTATTTATGAATTCATCCAATCATCAGTTGATTGATTCATTCAAACAAGAGCAAGCATGAACTGTGGCTCAAGGACTATTTTAGACACTAAGAATGCAGTTGTGAATCTGACCTGTATAGTTTATGTGCTATGGAGTTTATATTTACCTAGGATAGACCTATGATACACAAGATGTAAAATATATAAGAACAGAAAAGCAGCCTGGCATGGTGGCACAAATGTACAATTCCTGCCTTAAGGAGGCTGAAGCAAGAGGGTAATGAGTTCCAGGTCAATCTGGGCTACATAGTAAGACTTTCTCAAAGGTAGAAGAAGGAGGAGGGGGAGGAGAGGGTTGCAACTAAACATCAACAAAACAAAAATCCTTACAACTGGGTCAGTATGCAACTTCACAATAAATGGAGAAAAGATTGAGGTTGTCCAAGATTTTGCTTGGCTTGGCTTTATAATCAACACCTGTGGAAGCAGCAGTCAAGAAATCAAAAGACACATTGCTCTTGGAAAAGCTGTGGCAAAAGATCTCTTTAGAGTATTGAAAAGCAAAGATGTCACATTGCAGAGAAGGTGCGTCTGACTCATGCCATAGTATTTTTAGTAGCATCATATGGTTGTGAAACCTGGATATTGAAAAAGGGAGACAGGAAAAGAATTGATGCTTTTGAATTATGGTGCTTGAGACATCTATTGAATATACCATGGACTGCCAAAGGACCAACAGATCTGTCCTAGAATTGCAACCAGAATGCTCCTTGGGAACAAGAATGGCTAGACTGCATCTTACATATTTCAGACATGTAGTCAGAAGAGATCAATCCCTGGAGAAAGACATTATGTTTGGGAGAGAGGCAGGTCAGCAAAATAAAGGAAAACCCTCCATCAGATGGACTGACACAGAGTCTGTAACAATGAGCTTAAATATAAATAAGATCATATGCCTGGTACAAAATTGGGAAGTGTTTCAATCTGCTGTTCATAGGGTCACTATAAGTCAGACTCGACTGGATGGCACTTAACAACAACAACAAGAACAACAGTGGCAAGTGTTATGAAGAACAAAAGTGGTAAAATAGAGAGTGATGGGAAAGAACAGGTCTACTTTCCTGTAGAGTTCAGCAATGTCTCTCTCTCGGGTGATATTTATGCAGGAGCTTAAAAAGTTTCAAAAGGAAGCTGCCATTTTTATATAAAAGAGAAAAGATTAAGTGTATCACAAGGAGGAAAAAATTACCTGGCACTAATCCTGAACAGAATGGTCAACCACAAGCCTGCGGCTCATTGTGTGGGGCAGAAGCACTTGATCTCAAGTTGGAGAAAACAGTAGGACCTAGCAGTCAGGGAGCTCTTCAGACCTGGGTGTAGGAGTTTTAACTTTACTCAAAGAGAAATATGAAGCTATTGAGTGTTTTGAAAGGAAAAAAGTAATTGTAGAGTTTCATGTGTTTACATTTTCATCAATTCTCTGGCTGGTGTTTGGTGAGTGCATGAAAGAAACACAAAAGGGAGAGCAGTGAGACTCAGTGGTATAATTTGTTACTTTGATATTGCAGATGAGATATGATGATGGAAAGAGATAAATTTAACATAGAACTGATATCTTTTGATAGATTTTATGGGGGTATTAGGGAAATGGCAGAAATTAACAATAATTTTAAGCCTTTGGGCTAGCACTAAATAGGGAGATATGGTATCGCTTAAAATGCAAAATATAAGTGCAGAACAAAGTATAAGGTGGATCTGAAAGCTATCATTTCAGATGTATTGTGATTTTCCAATTAGATGCTACTGTGGTTTGAATGCCCCCAAGGAAACTCATATGAAAATTTAATCCACTCTAGGGGGTATTGTTGTTTTTGTTGTTAGGTGTTGTCTAGTCAGATCTGACTCATAACAACCCTCATAGGGTTTTCAATGGCAGATTGTTTGGGACTGCTTTCAGAGTGCAATGACAAGTCCTTCTCCTGGTTTTTGTGGTGCTGGGGATTGAACTTAGGGCCTCAGTAAGTGCGAAGTGGCAGTCTACCAACTGAACTAAACTCCAGGCCAAGGAACTATTGTTGTTGTTGTTGTTGTTAGGTGTCTTCGAGTTGTTATCCGAGACTCATAGCAACCCTCATAGGGTTTTCAATGGCTGACTGTTTTGAGATTGTCTTGGGAGTGGATTGCCAGGCCCTTCTCCCATTTTTGCGGTGCTGGGAATTGAACTCGGGACCTCAGAGACTGCAGCACAGCGCTCCATCAACTGAGCTAAATCCCAGCCCCAAGGAACTATTAAGAGAGTAGAAATTTGGAGCTAAGAAATTTAGGGGTAAACAAGGTTAAATGAGGACATATGGGTGGGTGGGGCCCTAATTCAATGGGTCTCTGCCTCATAAAGAATGGAGAAACCTGAGCTAGGACTCCCTGTCTTGCCATATGATTCCCTTTACATCCATGACTTTGCAGAGAGTCCCCACTGACAAGAAGCTCCTCACTAGGAGTACATGCCATGCTTTTGAACTTCAACCTTCAGAACTATGAACTAAAAAAAAAAAAATTTTGTTTTTTATAAATAACATAATCTGTGGTATTCATTTATAGTAATAGAAAATAATATAAGACAATATCCATGTGAAGATATCAAGTTCTAAGCAGTCAATGGCCTATAGGAGTCTCCAGCACAGAGAAAAATGTTTGGAATGGGGATATAAAGCTTGAAGATTTAAGCAGAAGGTGATAGTTGTGCAGTGTGGTAAGGAATTTGGTGTCCACTGCCAGATTGCTTCAGCTTTGATTTTGGCTCTGTCTCTTGTTTGTTGAAGTCACTTGACTTAACTGGGCCTTGGATTCCTCTTGCATAAATGAAGATTATAAACAATGGCAGGTTTATACTAAGTATTTAAAATGTTAGCTATCAGTAGCATTATTGTTGTTTTGTTGTATTTATTTGTTTTTGTTTTTGTTATTTTTTGCTATAAAAAGGGACATAGAAATGAGACAACAGTAGAATGAAAACGTAGAGTTTAAAAGCTATTATGTTTTTAGAAATGAATCATAAATGCACAAGTCAAAACTGAAGAATTCATAGGCTGAATCACATCTGCATACTTTTAAAAAATTCTACAGTGTTTTAAAATTATTAGACTGTGAATTCCTTTAGATTTAGCATGGGCTCTCTAAGTTTCTACTGCAGCTACCATTTTCATTCAGTTTGCTTGTTTTATATAGAAAAAAATCTGACCCTAAGTTCAGACACTATGCATAAATTCATAGAGTTAACCTAGAAGTAAAGGAGACGCTGAGAAGGTAGAGATACAAACCTGGACCTTGAAAAGATGAAAGAGTATGAGATCCCAGGCATCATTCGGAGAACATACTTTTAAATTCCTGCATAGTCACAGAAAGGAAGTCAAAGAAGATGTACATTAACTGAAGGTGGATTTGAGGGTAGGAAGTTAATTGTTACTTTGATAACTTCTTCATTTTCGGTGATGAGAGAAGTAATACAGGAGATTTGGTACCAAAATACATGCTATAACATAGCCATCTTAGTGTTAGAAAGCGAATCAACATCAAAAATATATTAGATCTTCCAGCCAACAATGAAGTTTATCTTTAAGAATTTGAAATGAAACCAATCATTGTTGTGTATGATTTTCACTATTAATATACATACATCCTCAGATACAGGAGAGGAGGGAGTTGAAAGTTGTCCTCAACCAAGATTGGTATTTTCCCAGGTGAGTTGAACAAAAGGAAAAAAGAAGGGAGAGAATAGAAAGTGTTTGGATGAGAATAATTATAATTGTGTACTTATTTTAAAGGCTGGGGTTTAGCTCAGTTGGTAGAGCATTGCTGTATAATTCCTGAGGACCTAGGTTCAATCCCAGCACTGCAGAAATGGGAGAAAGATGTGGCAGTCCACTCCCAAAAGCATCTCGAAACAATCAGCCATTGAAAACCCTATGAGGGTTGCTATGAATCAGACATTACTCCAGGGCACCAAACAACAACAACAACATTTAATCTAAGGAAAAATAAAAAATGAAGGTTGGAGACTCAGAGGATAGTGAAAAGTGATGGAGTCCATGGAATGAAGATCTCATGAGCCAAAAGACAAATACTTAACAGCGCCACTCTAGAAATGATGACATTATCCCTAGTTATAACAAGCTGAAGGTTATGACAATGACTGTCGATAGCTGGGTAAGAATAGAGTAGCTTTACAATACATGGGAAGATAAAAGAATGACTAGGCCACCAAGGTAGATGGATCATGTACATGGAGGGTCATGCCACTGGGAATGATAACAGGGGTATAGATGGAGACTCATTAACAACCTGCATTATGTAGATGGCACAACTCTGCTTGCTGAAAGTGAAGAGGACCTGAAACACTAATGAAGATCAAAGAACACAGCCTATGGATTGCATCTCAACATCAACAAAACAAAAATGCTTACAACTGGGTCAGTAAGCAACTTCATGATAAACAAGGAAAAGATTGAGGTTGTCTAAGATATTGCTTTACTTGGTTCTACAATCTACACCCATGGAAACAGTAGTCTAGAAATCAAGAGACACATGGCATTGGGAAAAGCTGTTGCTAAAGACTTCTTTAACCTATTGAAAAGTAAAGTTGTCACATTGAACATGAAAGTGTGCCCAATTCATACCATGGTGTTTTCAGTCACATAATGTGGTTGTGAAAGCTGGACATTGAATAAGAAAGATAGGAGAAGAACTGATACTTTTGAATTATTGTGTTGGAGATAAATATTGAATATACCATGGAATGCCAAAAGAACCACCAGATCTGGCCTAGAAGAAGTGCAACCAGAGTGCTCCTTGGAGACAAGGATGGCTAGAGTGAGTCTTATGTATTTTGGACATGTTTTCAGGAGAGACCAATCCCTGGAGAAGGGTACCATGTTTAGGAGAGTGGCAGGTCAACGAAAAAAAGGAAAACCCTCCACTAGATGTATTTTTTTTTTATTAGAAATTTTTAATGTACATCATAATGTGATTCATTTTGACATGCTTTTTGTTGTGACAATTTTCATATATGCAATTTGATAAGCATTATTCATATAGGTTACCCCTTACGCTCCTCTATGTTTCCCCCCTCCCCCCTTCCTATCTAAGTTTCCCATCCAAGTCTTCTCTATCTTTTACTATATAGTATTTTTCTAT
>VMDO01005956.1:0-105958 GCA_007922755.1 Pedetes capensis | reverse complement strand
AGAAACAAAGACCACTACAGGAAAAGTTTCTATCTTAAACAGAAATGGAACCCAAGGACATATAGAAAAATACTATATAGTAAAAGATAGAGAAGACTTGGATGGGAAACTTAGATGGGAAGGGGGGGAGGGGGGAAACACAGAGGAGGGTAAGGGGTAACCTATATGAATAATGCTTATCAAATTGCATATATGAAAACTGTCACAATGAAAAGCATGTCAAAATGAATCACATTATGATGTACATTAAAAATTTCTAATTAAAAAAATGCAAAAAAAAAAAAACCATAGGATCCTACCAATGACATCATGCCAAAAAAAATGTACTACATACACCATTTTTACTAAGGCATAAAGTATCATTTTTTATAAACCACTCTACTAAGAGTTGCCTGCAGCCATAGCCCTGTGGCATCTGATCCTGCCAGATCTTGGAAGCTAAGCAGGGTCGAGCCTGGTTAGTACTTGGATGGGAGACCGCCTGGGAACACCAGGTGCTGTAGGCTTGGGAGACGGACCAGGCAACCCACTCCCAAAAATCAATCCGCCATTGAAAACCCTATGAACAGCACAGAAGCACTGACAATAGTGTTTCCCGTTGTATGTAGGGTCACTATGAGTCGGATACCGACTCGAGGGTACCTAACAACAACAACAAGAGTTAAAAACTCTGGTATTTACCTCCACTTCCATCTTCAGAACAGCAATATTTTACCATAAAATAGTTCATATATAAGCATAAAAATCATATATAAATATCCATAAGAACTGGGCGAAGGATATGGCAATCCACTCCTGAGGCAATCCCAAAACAATCAGGCACTGAAAACCCTAAAAAAAGTCGCTATGAGACGGACAGGACTCACTGGCACCTAACAACAACAACAACAATATAAGAACTAAAAGCATTTAAAAGTTAGAGGGTAATTTTTGTCCTATTTCCTAAAAGTTCTAAATGGTAAGGAAATTACTTCATGTTTAACATTAAAAAACTGAAGGCCAGGTTATGTCGCATGCCTATAATCTTAGCTGCTCAGAAGGCCAAGGCAGGATTTTGAGTTTGAGGCCAGAGGCACCCTGGGCAACTTAGTGAGACCTTCTTTTAAAATAAAAAATTAAAAGGTGGGGGGGTGCCATTCAGTGATGGAGCACTTGTCTAGCATGCTTGAAGCCCTGGGCTCAACCCCCAAGTACTCCAATAAACAAACAAGCAATAAAAAACTGATGGGGGAAAAAGGAACAATTTTAGCATTTAAGTTTCTCAGAAAACCTGTATTCTCCAATCGACAGCAACTCAATTCAGGGACTTGAAAGCAACAAACACGGTCAGTCACGTCAGTGGGAACTCTGCAGACTGATGAAAATATTAAGGACACTCGACCTCTATACTGACGGGAAAAGGACCTGGTAATCCACTCCCGAGGCAATCCCGAAACAATCAGCCATTGAAAACCCTATGAGGGTCACTATGAGTCAGACATGACTTAATGGCACCTAACAACAACAACCTCTATATTGAAAATTCAGCAGACATGGTGGACACTGAATTTTCTGAATGGTGATACAGGCAGACAATTCACCTTTTCCTGCCCAGAGTGGCTCTGCTCTTCTGCACTGTGCCCTCCTCCTGCCCCCACCCCTTGAGCGGTGCTCACTGAAGTTAAACGGCTCAGGGCATCCATCATTGAGCAGTTTCCTTTGACTCTTGTCCACCTCCCGTGATTGCACTATGGTTTTTCTTTTTCCCCTCATGTGGCCAAATTTTTGTTTCATATTATAGTCTTCTTTTTAATTTATTTAAAAGGTACCTCATCTTCTACTTATGTTGTTTTGGGGTTCCCCCCCCGCAAAACACTTCATTATTTTTCTAATGCATAGAGATGTAATCACTGTTTCGAAATATTTACTTCTTGAGCGAGATGAGAGTCAAGTGCAGCTCCAGACAAACTGGCCAGAAAGTAGGGCCTGGGGCAGACTGGGGAGGAGCAAGTGCACGGGATGGGGCTAGAGGCCTTGGGAGAAGTGGGGTCTGCGCTGAAACAGAAAGCCAAGACAAGTGCACGGACTGCTGAGCGCAGGGAGTTCCCAGCTGAGGTCTGGCATCCTAAACTGCACGTTTATAGATTTTAACAAAAATGCTTCCCAAGAGTGAACAAGCCTCGATGCAGCTCTTTTATGAAGGACCAATTTCGTCCTCTGCAGTAAAGAGATAAACCCATAGCAAAGTGCTGTGAAAACTCTTTTGGAAACCTCAGCATTCCGTCTGATATATATTTAGACACTGAGGCACATTACTACCCACTTGTGCATAGGAGGAAATGGAGATATGCACTATTTCCAATGGTTGACTCTCTGATACAATGTTCTGAGCACTTTACATGCAACTGTATACATTAAGCTAAAACAGTGAGGATGGCTTTTAAGAAAAAGTAAAGCAGAACAGAGAGTGTGAAGAATTCAGTTCGCATGCTGCACTATGAGAAGGCCCTGGGCTCAAAGAATTTTCCAGAACAAATTGCCAGTTTGACAAAGCTTCTGTTGATTTGACAGTATGTTGCAATTTTTACCATTATTTATTCCGTGTTTTCACATCCATGTGTGGCCCATTTCAAATTTAAAGGTAACTCTAAATTAAGGTCCCTCAGTATTCACCTCAGTTTTCCGAAGACAGTGAAATACCTAACGTACTACATTAATAAATGAAAGGCGGAAGTAACTTGGTAGTGCTTTCCACGGTGTAAAGTTCAACTAATTTTATCCAACTTTCTAATGCAAACAAATACAATCTGATTCTAAATGAGTAATTCCACATTTTGAAAAATGTGATTTTATCAGAGCTACCACTCTCCCCCCAATCTCCATATAATTTAAAATGCCACTTGTGGTGTCTCACTGGCTCGTGTTAAAATGATGCTGTGCGAGTCTGCGGGTCACTGGCACAATCTGACCAAAGTTTAAAGCAGCTAAAAAGACGAGAGACCACACTGTAAATAATCCCAGGAAGACAATGGTAACCGCGGCTAACACTGCTGGCCTTACTATAATGCAGCACTCCAAGTACTTTGGACATAGGACTGAATCTTACCTCTCACCAACCCTGAAGAGCAGGAACTATTATTATTGTTTCCATTTTATAGATGAGGAAAATGAGGTACAGAGGTGGATCAAAAGAATGTTGTATTTACCTAGGAAAGTCATTAAAATCACAGGCTTAGAAGTCCCCAGCATGCACACCTAACAAGGAAAATGACTACTCATAAAACTGAAGTCAGAAAGTCTTTAGTATTCTGACTGCACTATGTTCTTTAAGCTCAAGGGAGAACAAGAACAAGCAAGCAGCTTCTCCATGAGGTATAACGATAGGTCCCCCAAAGAGGGGCACGATTATGAAGCTATCACAGATTCACATGCGCCACAAACACAGCTGTTCTTCACTGCACCTCCAGTGACGCACGCCTGATCAAGGACTACAGAAGAAAATAACTCAATTACGCTTCATCCCGAGACTGGCCAACTGTTAGGAATTTGATTCTGTGAGTCTGCAATTAGTCTCTGAAATTTTGGTCTTACAAAATCAGGATTTACTGAACATCTGCAGATGTTTTCGTTGCCCACTGACACAGTCACCCAATTCTAACTAGCCAAGTGTAAAGCGCTACAACCATGCGTAGCTACAAAGCCAAAAGCATTCCATATAGGATTACCTATCTATCAGGGCTGTCGGAGCTTTCAGCCACAACGAGTAAAGAGGAATTGTCTTGGGCCGCATATAAATTATACAATACAGGTAGTGCACATACATCAGGAGGGGGGTCATAAGAAAATAAATACTAAAAGTCACTTGATGTTAAAAGGTTTTGTGGGGCAGCAGTGCTGGCTGTCCTGGGCCACAGGCAGCCTGCACGCCATGGGTTGGACGTGCCTGGCCTAAGACAAGGCCGCGCACCATTAGCAGAGGTCACATGCACTGTCTAAACTGACTTTAAGAAGAAAAAAAACAGGTATGCTTAAACACACTATAATCAGCCCTTGATTAAGAAGAATAACAAAATAATAGCTGTTAGGAAATGACGATGACGTAGGGTGGCGTCTGGTGGGTTCTGGTTGCCACCATCACTGCTCGAGGAGACTCAGGGCAGGAAAGGACTAAGGTCCATCCAGCATACACATGAGCACCGTCATTTTTCACAGTGCCCTGGCAAGAAAAAGGCTGGGAAATGCTGGCGGCCAGGAGAAGCTGAAGCTGCAGAGTCAGCGCCTGGGCTCAGATGCAGGTCCCACGTGAGGCAGCGGAGCTGGGCCGTGTCTGATCTTCTAGAGCCTCAGTTCCTCCACGTGTGAAACGGGCGAGAAAACAGCTACCCGTGAAAAAGGTGAACGAAGGCACACGAGGCGCTTCCTAGGACGGTGGGGCACGGGAAGGGCCTGTTAAATGTCTGCCACAGCTTGTCGTCATCAACACTATCTCCTGTCACCAGGGAAAGACAGCCTAAGAGAAAGCCAGCGCTGGTGGCCACTGTGCCGCGCCCAGATGCGTCTGCAACACGCGGGGCCATGCTCAGCTTTCAATGTTCCCATAGGAAACATGAATTTGAAGGTGCTTACGTCTTAGTTTCCCCCAGGATACCCACAGGAAGGGCACCTGCCTCTGCTGTTGTAGGGCACTGCCTAGAAAGGCAGTTCTCCCCAGGGCCTATGCAGGCCTCCTTGGAGGTCTGAGGCTTGCTCCCCAGGCAATAACCTTTGCCCTACATCTGGGAACCCCTGGGTGGCGAGCTTCTAAAGATGACACTGGCATCCAATCCCTTATTGGCTATTTCCAAACCACCAAATGGCTCCTGATTGGATCATTCAGGAACCACCCCCGATTGGTCACTATACAAACCCAAATTTGCATGTCTCCCCTGATTGGCCAAGACCCGTATGGGGTAACTGCCTCTGATTGGTCCCTAGCTAGCCCCTGGAGGATATATAAGGGCAGTACACGGAGCAGTCAGGGTCCATTCCATCAACCGGGACAGACGAAGCAATAAAGAGCTATTGGAGCAGAGCACTTGGAGTCAGCATCCTCACTGGGAAGAAAAGAAGCAAGGAGCCGCCATGGGCATAAACCTCTGAGCCTGCCTTTCTCAAGGCTTCTCAGAGTAGCTGTGGGCATAAGCCTCCTTTCCAGGCGGCATGGATCTCTGGTGCTCAGCTCCCCCTCACCAGAGGGGGACATTTACAATTGCCTGCCGAAGAGCTCCTATATATTCTCATCTCCTAAGTTACAAGCTAAGAATCACCCAAGCTCTCACCCTGTACTGTCTAAAATCCAGGACCCCCTCCCCAAACCCTCATACTTGTCTCAGTCCAAACACTTGCCCCTCAGATTGCTACACCTGGCTCCTCACTCCTCTCCCTGACATCTGCTCCACCAAACCCACCCTTCCTGTTTGCATGCAGCTACAGTGTTATTTTTCAGGGGGCAGGCAGGGTTGGGAGGCACCTAGTCATATCACCTTGATGCTTGAAAACCAGCCACCAAGCTATCTATTAAGAGAGATTTGGGGAAACTACCAACAACCAATTACAACAGATGGAAGCCAGGTAAGGGCGCACAAGCTATGAATCCCAGCACTGTGGAGGCTGAGGCAGGAGAATTGTGAATTCCAGTCCAACCTGGGCTGCATAACCTGGGTGGCATAGTGGGACCTTGCTTCAAAAACAAACAAACAACAACTAAAAATAAACTGCAATGGATGGACCCTATTAGACCTTAAATAAGATGTAAACAAATGAGACAAAGTTAAATATGTTTCATGATATTAAAAAGTTATTTTTGAAGGACTGACAATAATAACTAAGCATTTTTTAAAGCCTTTATCTTTTAAAGGCCTGCAGCCATACCACTGCAGTGTCCAATCCCATCAGATCTCGGAAGCTAAGCAGGGTCAGACCTGGTTGGTGCTTGGATGGAAGACCACCTGGGAACACCAGATGCTGCAGGCTTGGGAGAAAGACCCGGCAACCCATTCCCAAAAAACAATTAGCCATTGAAAATCCTATGAATAGCAGACAAGCACTGACAATAGGGTTTCACCTGTTGTACATAAGGTCGCTAAGAGTCGGACACCAACTCGATGGCACCTAACAACAATCTTTTAAATATACAGATGAAAATGATTATGGATGAATTGATATATCTGGAATTTACTTCTAAATAATCCTGCTTGGAGCTGGGAATGCAGAGAAATGAAATATAATTGTCCATGACTTGAAATATTGGATGATGAGTACTCATGGATTCCCTATCTCTAATACTGTGAACTTTTATAATTTTCCATAGTGAAATGTTATTTAAGAGGGGGGAAAACACTCATCTGTAGTTCTCTGGAAAATCAAAATCAGTTTTTAAACACCACATTCACAAATAAATCCAACTCTGGCGTGCCTTTTCTCTGACTTGGCATCCTGATCCAGACAGGCCAGAATCAACTAACCGTGCAAAACATCAAAGTATCGAACAAGGCCCCTTCCACCTATGACTCTGTACATACTGATTTGTATGGAGAAAACAACAAAAAAAAGTTGCTCTGTACTGCTGGATGCACCTCAGATACTTAACTCAAAAGGCCTCTTCTCCACACCTCACCCCATTTCCTTCTCTTGTTCTGCAACCCTCAGAAAGTATCCATGTTCTCACAGTTATTTCGATTTGTGAGTTACTGTTGATGTTTTCCTTTCATTCTATTTCTGATTCCCTCAACAGATTATGGGCTCCTTAAGGGCAAAAGCTGCATGTTATTTATTTTCATAGACTTCCTATAACATGCCTGGAAGGCAGTGATTGTTTAATAAGTGCTTTGAAGAACGGAAAGGAAAGGCAACTTAAACAATAGCCAGCCATGGCAAATGTCATCACCAAAGAGCATGTCTAGTAAATCGCAACCTCTATTTCTTTAACATGACAGTATTTATCTACTACGTGTTTATCACACTTAAAAAATCAGTTGTCAGGTTTTAAGAAATATGTTACATGTCTTGAAAGGGAAAGTGGTACTATTTAGGAAAGAAACTATAGCCAAAGAGAAGTGGGCAGCTCGCCTTCCTGTCTCTGAAAGAAATATAAACTAAACCATGACACGTAAGCTTCCTCTGTGCCTCACCTGGTGTGGCTGTGGGAATATTTGTTTTGCTCTGTTAGAAAGACTGAGCGCTATTTATTTCGGAATAACAAAAATGTCAAAATATTCAAAGATGTGACATAATTACCTCCAATCCACACACCAGAGATAAAGATATAACTGTGAATAATCAGAAAAGGACTGTAAACTTTTATTCTACAACAGGAAACAGTTGAAATTTCTCACATAGCTCAACTATGAAAAGCTTATAACACAAAAACAAGGTAACATTGACTTAGCCAGCCATTACTCATATGCCTTTGATACTTTTAAGGAAACTTAGTCACTGCATTATACATTGTACAAACAAAAAGGAAACACCTACTAGTATAAAACTTCATTTGCTTCATGTCTTTCATATCGCACAGTTTCACACATTAACCTGTAAAAGAGATAGAGACATGAGTTCAGCATCTGTCATTAAAAAACATACTAAGAATTTAAAAACTTCAGTAAGTCATGTGGTCTTGAAAGATAAAGTATTTTCAATGGCTCATCTCAATCATTTATTAGCCTCAAGATTAATATTATTGGTATTGGGTTAATAAAATTAAATAAACCAAAATAAACTTTGGTAAAGATATGCTAGAAAACAAAGCATCTAAAAATATGCCAACTTCACCATTTTTATCTTATGGGGCATATATTTTGTACTTGGTAAATGGCAAGTGTACAAATTAATGTTTCCCAAGGAAAATAAATAGAGAAGAGAGGGAACCCAAAAATTACAAAGGAAAGCCTATTAATTTAAAAAGTGATAATGTCATTCACAGTTCAACATTAATATTACTTAGCAGTATGGAATTTCAGACAAAAGTAGGCTTTTATTAGCTTAGTTTTTTATGACCAATGACTAAATGGAGGCTTTAGAACTTTAAGGATTTGGTATTTCAGCTGATTCATCCCTGAGGAAAAAAATTAAGAAAAAATGAATAATGCTTAAATATTCTAAATTACCTCTAGAACAGAGTCATCAAGATGCAGCCTATTATATTTAGCCCAATTAAACGTTCTAAAATACAGAAATGCAAATCAGGGAGTAATTACTCCTTCTCATGAAAACAGATCGTCACAACAGCACCTTCACTTTGGATACCGACGACTAGTCTCCCACCAGGGAAGCCCTGGATCAGCCCACGCTCATCTTTCCTCTGCCAAATCCTACAGACAACTCTCTTGGCTGCACCTTTTCTCTAGTCTTCTGACTGCTCCTCTCCTCCTTGAAGGGATTCGGCCAGACATGACTACAGCCATCTTGAATCATAACCACCCAGTGACCGTGACCAGCTGCCACCACCACAGTTTCCCAGCACAGTATGAGTAAGAGTGGAATGAGGAGCTTTGTGACTCGGACCCCTGCACCACTAGTGCCACCAATGTGTCTGATGTCCTTGATGTTACCTTAAGATAAATCAGGTATATTCTAGCTTGAATGAAGTCACTTTTGCCCTGACTACTTCCAAAGCTCCCTACTTCTGACCCAAATTGTGGGGATCCACTGAAGATACTGTTGCCAGGCTCTGTCAGTACGTCCCCAGCAAGTCAGGCTCAGCGCAGTGCTGGATTGTCTGCCTTCCCTTGGTCTCACGGCACCTCGGGACCAGTCCTCACACACTGGGACCAGGCCAATCTGGACGCTGTGCCAGAGGTCCTCATCTTCAATCCCTTCCTTGAAACAGTCCAGCTGAATGTCACCGACTCCAGGTGGCAGAAGCTAACTTTGTACACACATCATTAACTATACAGACTCCAATAATAGGTCGAATACAGTTCCTCATAGGAAATCACGAGCAACGAGTCTAAAACTACCTGGCCTTAAATTAAGTCTGCTGGTTGTTTTCTGCCTGCAGCCATAGCCCTGTGGCAACTGATCCCATCAGATCTCGGAAGCTAAGCAAGGTCGGGCCTGGTTAGTACCTGGATCGGAGACCGCCTGGGAACACCAGAAGCTATAGGCTTGGGAGAAGGACCTGGCAACCCCATCCCAAAAATCAATCTGCCACTGAAAACCCTATGAACAGCAGAGAAGCACTGACAATAGTGTTTCCCTTGTTGTACGGAGGGTCATTATGAGTCGGATACCGACTCAACGGCACCTAACAACAACAACAACAACAACAACAACAACAACAACAGTTGTTTTCGGTCATTACCCTGGGCTTTCCCTCGAAAGCCTGCACCCTGAATCTTGTTTCCTCTCCTACATAAGCCCCTGCGTTCCCCCGAGCTTATTTCCTCCTACTACTTTACGGCCTATTGCTCCCTCTCTACTGAGTCACTTCCACTAACACATGCGTGCCTACTGTGTGGGGCCATCCGCCTCTGGACCCCAGTGCCCCTCCAGCTATTACCTACATTCTGCTTTTCTCCATTACAGAAAAGTCTCCTTTCACAGCCCTCTGTGTACTCTAGCTCCATTTTCTTTTCCTTTTCTTTCTTTTTTTTGTTTGTTTTGTGGTACTGGGGGGGTTGAACCCAGGGCCTCGAGCTTGCGTGCTTTGTAAGTGCTGGACCACTAAGCTGTACCTTCAGCCCTTTTTTTTTTCCCCCTTTTTTGAGACACGGTCTTGCTAAATTACACAGACTGCCTCTGGTCTCGAACTTGCCATCCTCCTGCCTCTGCCTCCCATGACACTGGCATTACAGGTGTGCGCCACGGCGCCCGGCTCCATCTTCTTACCTTCTCCCCGCTGTATCATTTGTCCCTGAAACTCTATAGAAAAGGCCCGAAAAGTGATTAACATCCTCCTCCTTATCTCAATCTTCCCCTTCCTTGCGCTGCTTCCACCTCTCAGCAGCACCCGGCCACTGCCTTTTCCTCACTGCACCTCCTGCGGGCTGCCTGTCCCGGTCTCCTGCTTCTCCAAGTAGCTTACGGTCAGATTCTCTGTCTCCTTGGGTTCTCCCCCCAAGACGTCTAAATGTTACCAGCGCCGGGGACCTGCCCTTGGCCCCCTTCTCTAAGCCCAAGCAATTTCACTCCATTTCAGATTTTAAATTTAATCTATACACTGAGACTTTCAAAGAAGTGCCCCAGACCTAGACTCACACTCAAACGCCTACTCAATGTAATCACTTGAAGACCAAAGGGCAACAACCACCTTGTGTTTCAATCGTCCAAAACGGACTTGAATTTCTCCCCCACAATATGCTTTCCCAAATCAGAGCCCAAACACTCAGGTCAACAATCGTGGCATCCTCACCCTTCTTTGTTGCATTTTCTTCACGTCCATCTGTCTGGCAGCGCCTGTTTCCAAAATCCATCCTCCAGAACTGACCAAGTTCACCACCTCCTTTGCTAAAGTCTACTACACGCTGTCACTCTCCCACCAGAATGCCTCAACAGGACCGCAGGGGTAAACCTCCGCTCCCACTTTTGCATGCCTGTTGCCCGTTCCCCACATGGCTCCCAGAGAGATTACACTTAGCGTTCAGTCCATCATCTCACACCGCTTCCCTCACCTCCCCAGGCTCCAGAAGAAAATCCAGACTCCTTATCTTTGAACCCAGTTCCTGTCCTGTTTGCTATCCTGACTATCCTACACCGACTCAGTGTGCCCACCGTACCCTGGCCTGTCTTCCTCTGCACCAAATGTCTACACTGTGGAAATCTTTGCTCACATGTCACCTTTTAACTCCAAAGTCAGTGTAGCCCAGCACCCATTCTCACCATGCCCAACACACTGACATCAACGAAACACCACCATCTCTGTTAGTCCTGACACCCAACGGAAACATAAACCCCGTGACAGCAGGGCTATGATCCACGTTAGCACTGTATCTCCACAGCCTATGTGGATATCTAGAACATAATAGGCATGCAATCAACCACTTCACATAATCAATAAGTCTAACCAATGTCAAAGTCACAATAAAAATCTCCCATATGACAACATTTTAAATAAATGAAATAGTACCAAAAATACCATTAGTGAATGTCTTAACAAAAGCATATTGGTTCTCCCTGAATTCCCAAAGAGTATAACATCCATAATTTGGTTCTTAATTATCTAAATGTGCCTACAAAATAATACATCCATAATGTTGAGAAATATATGTGTATTTCAGCAGGCTCTTACTTCCAACACTAAGCAGCACGGATGCCTCAGCTCAGTAGTAGAACACTTGCCTAGTATGCATGAGGCCCTGGGGTGAATCCCCAGCAATCAACAGTACAGGGCCTCAAGCAATCATTCTGCTTTTACAGACTTTTGGTCTCTGTCCCAACTGGAGCACTCTTCTTTGTAGCAAATATGCCACTCCTAGTCTATATGGATTAAGAAGGTAAATGTTAGAAAAATATTTAAAAATATACTTTAAAAAAAAAGCCATACAGTTCTTAAAAGAGGACCTGTGGGCTGTACAGAGTCTGTAATCTAACAGCTACACAGTGGCACCTAACTGAATGGCTAGGGATCCACTGACTGCTCACACTGGATGGGCCACAGCAATGCAGGACTGAGGCCGCCACACAAGTGGAATCTCCTCCCTCACAGTGGGACATTAACAGTGCGCTGCAGCGTGGATAAGCCATACAGAGGAGCCTGGCTGAGAGCATTTCATCTTCTAAAACTGGAGAAGTATATCAAATGGAAGTCTTAACTGACTGTTCTCTATTAATCCTGGGTAAAATTTATTCATGAAATTCAAAGAAAATAATTTATCTAAAGGAGACGCATTCTTCCCAGAAATGATAGATAAGACAGTTTATCCACGTCATTAGATTTGTCTATATGTCTATTACAATTCAGTTGGTATCCTGATCTTATTCTAGAAAAAGACTTAGGTTAAGCCAACATTTTCCATAAATATGACTTCTCAATGCACACAGAGTAAGAAGAACCCCGTAAAGGCCATCTCCTGTAAACTCACACCAACAAACAAATCTGTATAAGTTCCAAAATGGATTTTCTAAGGTTTACACAAAGCTACACTCTTAAATTAATTAGTAGTTTCTAACCAAAAATTACCTTTGAAATGGAAGAAAGCTGGTGATTCTGAAGCTGGTTAATGGGTAAATGCATTGTATTACTTCTACTTTGAAATTTTAATTTTGAAAATTTTCCTAAGTGTTAAAAATTATTTATCCATTGCATAAAATTATATTATCTATATAATTTTGTAACCAGGCATACTATTCACATATTATATAATCAATAATCTAAATATGTGTGGTTTTATATATACAATGGGGATGTCACATTTGTATCTGCATATTTATTAATACTTGTATTTGTAAATTGTTGTTGTTGTTGCTGCTGCTGCTGTTGCTGTTGTTGTTAGGTGCCGTCGAGTCGGTATCCGACTCATAGCGACCCTCGCAGGGTTTTCAATGGCTGACTGTTTCGGGATTGCCTTGGGAGTGGATTGCCAGGCCCTTCTCCCATTTTTGCGGTGCTGGGAATTGAACTCAAGACCTCAGAGACTGCAGTGCAGCACTCTACCAACTGGGCTAAATTCCAGCCCATTTGTAAATTAATGGCATTCAATTAAACAATTAGTATTACTACTTTTTTCTTAGGAAAACCGTCATCACAAATATCAAATGAAAGTTACACACTTTAAAAGTACTCTTGCTTTAATTTCAGCCATCTTCTATAATCCCAATGGTTTTGCCCTTTCTAACAGAACCTGACTGAATTTTTAAACACTTCCTCTGCAACTGACTTTAATTTAAATGGTTTTTATTAAAGATTTAATTTTAGAAGCACTCAACCCTCTGGATACTTTTTTCAATTAACAACCAAATATGAAATTGACATGCTCACAAATTAATTAGTGTTTAAAGAGTAAAGGAGAAATATACAGGAAAAGTATTCCATTCATAATTAAACACTGCTGGCATCACAACTAGCCAGAACTGAAGGAAACAGTTCCCATTCCATCCCAGCTGGCGTTCACATGGAATCCATCTTCCCGAAGTTCTTTATTTCCTATTACAGTTACGCAAAATCATTTCTATCTGTTACGATGAAGGTCAGACGGCCATAAGTGAAGCAACTGTATCCCTACAGAACAGAAGTGATAAGACTTTGATAGAGCAAACCACACAGGAAGAAGTATGGTTTAAACTGTGCTACCCAAAAAGAGGCCGTCTACTTAATGTGGTAAGTATATTCACACCAAGACATAGAACACACTAAAATAATGAACCGAATTGTTCTTTGAATAATTAAAACGCTCTGGTTTCTAACGTATCTGAGTGCTAAGCCACATATTTTATTTCCCAGGAATGGTAAATAAAACCCCTTTTGGTACGTATATTCACCAAGTGGTGTTTATTACTTTTGGGGAATGGGGACAGACCCATAAGTAATATATGGGGAAAAATAATACTATGACTGAAATGTCCAAAAAAAAGTATTACATGACGAGGACTCCTCGGAATGTGGAAGGGGAAGAAAGGACGGAGGAAGGGGAACAACAGCAGGTGACAGAAGAGGTGAATATGATCAAAGTACACCACAGGCCTGTATGGAATTGTCAAAATCAAACCCATTACTTTGTACAACTAATACGCATTAATAAAGAGAAAAAAGTATTACATGAATACACCTGAATTCAGTTTTACAAAACTTATAAAGTATAGCAGCTTTCATAAGTTTTCTTTAAGTCTACTTCTTAATGATAATAAATGAACACATAAAATTCCAGAGTTCTATCATTATTAAAATAACGTTAAAATGACATACCTAAGTTGATGCTCCCTCAGGTTTGATAAGGCTTCCATACCATGTAAATAGGAATATACTATTTCCAGGTCCTGTTTCAAAAAAAGGATAGAAATTATGAAGACTTCACAGGGCTAGAGGGAAGTTTCAAAAAAAAAAAAAAAGCTATAAATTAAACTATGGATAGCTATTTTAAAATACATATTTTCTGAGACATTAATAATAAACATTATTGAAAGAAAAGATGCTGAGGATAGAGCTTACAGTAGAGAGCCTGCCTAGCACTGGGTTCAAGTCCCCACCCCCATCAGAACAAAAAGATCAAATGCCAGCCATTACAATCGCCTTTGGGATGTATACAAAATCTACTAAAATAAACTAAGCTGACTTAAACTTATGGAAATAAATTCCTTGTAAGTTGTTCTTTGTCACCTACTTCCTGCCATTTATATCAAAGTAACAAATACATTTTCATTTCAAATCACAGATGTCTCCCAATAACATGTTTAATCACATTTTCTTAATCAGTATAAAATTAATGCATGTTATTGCATGACTATGCTTAAAATTTTTATGTATAAATTCGATTGTTTTCAATCCTTACCAAAATTGAATTTCTGCATTTAGAAATATAACTTCCTTAAAAGAGGAAATATGCCTGTTTTCAAGACCACATTGCAGTAAAGGACGATTGAAAGTTATTCATGATAGCTAAGAACGGGTGAAAATGCTAAGTCCTGTTCATATTCCTACATGACAAGCCAGCAAGGAATTAGTATTTTAAGACCCCAGTGAATACCTAGGATTATACATAATTTGTGATAGCAAGAATGTGAATGAGTATCTTCAACTTCCCTAAATCTCAGTCAAAATTGGGCCTGGCTAACCCTGGAATGGGAGACTGCCTGGGAATACTGGGTGCTGTAGGCTTAGGAGAAAGACCTGACATCCCACTCCCGAAACAATCACCCACTGAAAACCCTATGAAGAGCAGAAAACCACCGACAATAGTGGAGGGCATGGCACAGTGTTGGGAAGTGTTTTGTCCTGCTGTACATAGGGTTGCCATAAGTCGGACCCAACTCAATGTAACACAAATCTCAGTCAAAATCTAAAATAAAATCATTTTAAGATATTTGTAAAGTAAACCTCCTCATTGTTAAGTAACAGCTTTCTCTAGTGATAATTCCCACATAAAATGTATCCTTTTAAAGTGAACAAGTCATTGGTTTGTTTACTACAATCATCATCACTAATTTCAGAACATTTTCACCACCCCAGAAAACAAGCCCATACCCATCAGCAGTAATTCCTCATCCCCTTTACCCCAAGCTCCTAACAACCATCAATCTACTCCTGTCCCTATGGATTTGCCAATTCTAGACATTCTGTATAATGGAACCTCACAATAGAATACTTGACCTTTGGGGACAGGTTCCTCTCACATAGCATGATTTTTCAAGATTCATTCATATTGTAGCATCTATAAATACCTTCTATTGCTATATAAGATCCGTTATAAATAATGTATACCATATTTTGTTTACCCATTTATGGGGTGATGGATATTCAAGTTTCTCCCAGTTTTCTGGCTATTACGGCTAATGCTGCTATGAACTCTTGTCAAGTTCTTCATTGAGCACTATTTTCAATTCTAATGCGTATATAACTACCAATGGAACTGCAGATTCACACAATAACTGTTTACCTTTTTAAGGATTTGCCAAATTGGTTTCCTAAGTGGCTGTGCCATTTCCATAATCCTATCAACATGATGATTCTAATTTCTCTACATCCTTGACGACAGTTATCATTGTCTTTTATATTTTAGCCATCACATTGGGTATGAAGTGGAATCTCACTGTGCTTTTGACTTGCATTTCCCTAATGACTGGAGTTATTAAAGATCCATTTATGTGTTTTGATCATTTAGGTATCTTCTTCAGATGAGTGTCTATTCAAATTCTTTGGTCATTTTAATTGAGTTATTTGCTTTATCATTAAATTTTAAGAGTTCTTTGTACAGAGGATTAATATCCAAAATAAAGGACTCAAACAAAAAAAAAACTTTCATAGACAAAGCAAATAATTCAATCAAAAAATGTGCAGGTGATGTGAACAGACACTTCACAAAAAAAGTACAAAGGGACAATAAATATATGAAAAAATATCTTAACATCTTCAGCCATCAGGAAAATGCAAAATAAAAACTACACTGAGATTCCATTGTACCCCAGTTAGAACGGCTATTACCAAATAAATATATAAATAAATAAGTGCTGGAAAGGATTGTGGGTAATATTTATATACTGTTGGTGGGAATATAAATTAGTATGTCCACTATGGAAACCAGCATGGAGGTTCTTAAAAAAAACTTAAAATGTATCTACCAGGTGACTCAGCTGTACATCCAAAGAAGGTGAAGTAAAGTTACAATAGAGATATCTGCATACTGTGTTTACTGTGGCACTATTCACAATAGTGAAGACATGGAATTAGCCTAGGTGTAACAGCAGCTGGTTCCTTGATCAAATGGCACTTCATTAATCTGTAATTTTTTAACATTATGGAGTTTCTTAGTCCTGCTCAGAGTTGCAGTCCTGAGCATGGTATGTCACACGCATCATGTGTCAGCATAATGTCTGTGGACTTAATCCGAGTGCCAACGTGTAACTTATATTTATAAAGTATACCACTGAATACCTGTCATTATTTCTTTATCTTAAGGAGTCATATAATTATAACTTGCAAATCAATCAGGATCTGTAGATTAGTTAATAAAACTGTAGACAACAGTGGCATATAGTTCAAAGACGTAAGTGAACGTGTCCACAAGTTGTTACCGAGCCTACATAACAAAACTGAGAGAGAACAGGAAGGGTGAAGGACTGCCTCACACCATTAACTAAACAAGCAGCTCTTCCTCCTCCACGTAGGTAGCTGCAAAAATCAATCATTCACACCCCACATAATCACCATGCTTTGCAAGAGCACTTTTATTTATTTGGAACTTACTTTCCATTTTTCCTTTTGCAGTACTGGTGACTGAGCCCATGGCGTCCCATCCCGCATGCTAGGCAAGGAGCTCTACCATTGAGCTACACCTCTAGCTAGGGTAGTACTTTTAAACATGTCACTCAAGCAATACAAAACTGGAGAATCCCGTGTTAACTGTTTCATATATCTTAGATACCTACCTAGGCTATAAACTTAAGTGAGCTCAACAACTAGAACAATGTCCACTTTCTTTCTTCTTTTTCTTCCCTAGGAGCTTGTAACTAGTGAAGCAGCCTACATTATTCTACGATTGTCCTGCTAAATAGAAGGCAGTGTTGTGTAGCTTGAACAAGGTCACTTTGCAGAGATTCTATCTGAATTTGAGACTTCTGAACCACCGTAACAAACAGGAGTGGTAAGAAATTAGTGTCTAGATGGCCATCAACCAACAAGCGATGCTGCACTGAGCCTCGCCATGACCTTCACAGGCACAGTTGCAGAGAGTGCTGAGGCTGCGGCAAAGCCAGTGGGCCTCCCTGCTGTCTGAGCCTACAGAGGGCAAAAGGAATACACACGCCAGGAGAGAGCATCTGTGTCTAAGCCTTCCTTAACAAAGAGCTCTGCAGCCACATGTGAGGTTCAGTAACAGGCAGGGACCGCAGGTGAGGCAAGCACTAAGGGGCAAAAGGGGAGGCCAGTGAGTGCTGCTGGAAAAAGACAACACTGCCTTTGGATCTTCCCTCTGACGGTTCCTCCTCCTCCTGTGTGTCCAGCCATCTCACGGTGCCCACGCCCCACGCTGGCACTGAGCCCTGATCTACAAATTAAAGGAGGGCGACATGAACACAAGTGCAGGCCTGAGTGATCAGTGGGGGGTCCCAGAAGGTCCCGTGGCCCTGCGGGTTCCATCTGTGTCCCCACAGACCACAGCAACCTCGCAGCCACATGAGGTTTCCTGCAGGATGACCGAGAGGAGAGCCATGTGTCAGCTGAGCACGAGAGAGCTGGGGTGAGGGCCACTAGCGAGCAAGGCACTGGGGCTGCCCCGCGCTCACCCTGACGGCTTCTCACGTGGGGCTCAACCGCCACTTCCCCTTAGCTGCTGGTCTCTGCAAAAAGAATCTACTAGTCAGCACGGAACTGTCTACCCACCCATCAAGGAGACGGAGGGCAAGAGAGTGAAATGAGCACTGAGAAGGTCCTGTTTCCCAAAGCAGCCCAGGAGGGCAGTGCAGCCAGACACACGCAGCACACCAGGCCTACCCCAAGGCACACAAGAGGAGCGGCAGGCCGCCACGGCTAACAGCGATAGAGTCGGGTTTTTATTTTCTCTATTCAGACGAGAGAGATATCCACAGAATGATGTATTTCAACAAATTTTAACTGACGAAAACAAAATGCCATAGAGCTAAATCACCTAAAGCGTTCCTATGTCCATTTCTATCGAGAACCTGGGATGCGCAAGCTGAGAAATCTCTACCCTCTCCAACTGTACTTCCCAAGACAAAATCCACATGGCCATGACTGTCCTAAAGGACCCTCTAAAAGGTAAGCTATTTGTCCCCAAATTCTGTGGTCTCTGAGCATAAACAGGAACACGTCGCTCCAACCAGGAAATCATACTTTTTTTTTTTAGAACAATAAGCCTTTCCTTCTGCCCTAGGAAGGACATCCTTTTTTCAAAAATAGAGCCCATTTCAAAGCAGAGGCTGGGGTTTAGCTCAGTTGGTAGAGTACTGCTTTGCGCTCTCTGAAGCTCTGGGTTGGATCCCCAGCACCACAAAAATGGGAGAAGGACTTGGCAATCCACTCCTGCAGCAATCCAGAAACCACCAGCCACTGAAAATCCTATGAATAGCAGAGAAGCACTGATACAGTGCCGGGCATGGCACAGTGTCAGGCGTGTTTCCTTCTGTTGTACAAAGGGTCGCTATGAGCTGGACCGGATTCAAAGGCATCTAACAACAACATACCTTAAAGCAGATTAAGGTTATACAACCACTGTAGACCAGTAGTCAAGAGACTGATAGGCTAATTAGAATGCAATTTCCCTATGAAAAAGAGAGTTCCTCTCTTTTGCCCCAAATATAAATCAAGTTCAAAACCCAAAGCATCCTCTGAGTTCTCTGGGAGGGTAACAATTCGCAATCTGACCCTAGTCAACCCTCCTGCTCAGCATCTGTAAACACAGAACCTTGCCAACAGGAACTCGGTCAGAAGGCAGACACTCCACACAAGGGGCTCCTGTCTAATTTCTCCTCCGGCTCATTTACAACACAAGGAGCTCAGGGCAAACCTACCATTCGCTTAAAGCTACCTTCTCATTCCATCTGTTTGCCAGCCTCACGTAGGCCCTAACAACATACAGTGTGTTGTAATATGATCTCTGGAGGGCAACAGGAGGATGGCTGCCCCCCAAGTCCTGCCCCGCCATGTGCAGAGGCTGCATCCCAGCCTCTGCTGACTGCTGCAACGAAAAATAATGGAGAGGGGAATTATTTTCCCCATGCCATAAAGTATATGTGTGTTTTTCCTTTAAAAGGACCTTGTTTTATATCTAAAGCTGTATATTTAAAACTATATGTTAAATGGATAAATGGATTCCTTTAAGTGCTTCGATGGTCATCATGGGAACTGAGGCCAAGATGACATGACAATGAGCAGACCTATGGAGACCAAGACCTAGGTGGTAAAGGTCTCTGGATTTCACCATAAGAAGGAACCAGGAGGTATCTGGCTTAAAGTGACACCGGTCACAAGACCAGGAACTGTGCCATGGCCAGTGTACTCTACCCTGGGGATCTGCCAGAGAGAGGAACTTGCAAAGACAAAAATGCAATGCACCCTTCTGGGCAAAAGATCATCAGCAATGAGTTAAAGAGCTTTGTCTCCAACATTACCAATATGAAGTGAAAAGCTACATGAGCCAAGGCTCAGTCTCATGTCTGCAGCCAAACAAGGAAAGAAAGATGGACGATATTTAAGTCTGACTGTGTCCACTAACACAACAGTTAAGTTTTAAAGTTTTATGTAGGAGATCTAAACTATTTCTACACTGAAACATATGAAAGAAGGACGCAATGGAAAGAATACAGATTTTGGAGCACAGTTCGAATCCTAGTCCCCAGATGTGTGACTGAGGCCACATGTGCAAAACTGGGTGAACAGTATCCATGTGGCTGTGTGGCTAAAATTATGTGTTTCATAACAAGAGACAACACATACAGATCCTTGGAAAATGGTAGCTGAGTATACTGCCTATGAGAGCTGAATCCAAGTACAATCCTAAGAACATAAAAACTTAAAGTGTTGCTGAAATATGATTTATAAAATTTTCATAATTAATGCATTATTTCCACATGTATCTCTATCCCCAAAGCAAATGAGCTATTTGTAAAACATATGAAGGGCTCCCAAGTTTTCTACTTTAGAAATCTATTTTTTCTTTCCTTTGGGGTGCTGGGCATTGGACTCGGCCTTGTGCATGCTAAGCACATGCTCTACCACTGAGCTACATATGTAGTTAAATCTAGATTTTAAGTTTAAAGAGACATGTAACCAACTTATACTTCATCACATCTGTTACTAATATACTTTCCAGATGACACTGGTTTGAAATCTCATATATTTAAGAACAAGGAAGATGGGAGTGGGGAAGTATTTCCATTTCAAAGCACCCACTAAGTTTCTCCCCCAAGAAAGATAGGCTGAAGAACATATTTAAGACTGGTAAAGCTAGACAATACATGCTGCGTATTTTCCTCTCTGATACAAGTTTACCTTCCAGAGCTCAAAACTGTTTCATAACAGCTAAAATTGGGTCTATGAGGTGGGGGTGTATTCAGCATATAGGAGGTCCTGGGTTCCATCCCTGCACATACACACACACCCCAAAATAGGTAAAAGTAAAAATCTCTGCATACATTCCATTAACTTACATTGAACATGGTCTCCGCACTTAAAAAATTCCTTAAAATATTTATATTCCAACCTTTTAAGTGTTGACAATTATAAAGGGTTTCCCATAATTTCCAAATCACACTCGAGTGACTAAAACTGTCTTTGAAGGCCTAATTTACTTTACCATTACTCTTGGCTCTGGGGATGATATCAGAAAACAAAATAAAGAATTGTATAGGTTTTTGTCTAAGATTTATCCATACTACAACTAATACACAGTTTTAAAGAGTCATCCAAAGAAAACCTGTTGTATTGAAATAACTCACCATGATGACGGATCAGGGGCACCCTTTGTTTTGCAGTACTGTATCCCAAAGTGTACCCACAGAACCTTGTTCTGCACGATACAGCGCGTGTGTATTTCCAATAGTTTCAAAACCCCATTAAAGCTCATGCAGGAAAGAGACGGGTGACTTCACCCCAGCTTCCCCAGAATGAGTCCTCAGGCTTGTGGGGGAGGTGGGGGGCGGCTCCTCTGCAGAGCACCTGCTCTTTAATGCTGTTTCAAGCACCCCACACTCAAACCCCCAGATTCTAGGCCTCCCCACACTGGCTTCTCAATGAAGCCCCAACCCCAGCAACCTCCTGCGCCCTTTCCATGCCATGAGCAGCCATCTTTGGGCCCAGCCTAAGGCACGGTCCCTAGAACACACTCCTTCCTCGTCTCTCCCTGGTGAAAAGCACATCCTCCTCCAAATGCCCACCTCCCACTGCAGTGACTGCTTCTTTCTGAACCACCCAAGTGTTTACTGGCTTTCCTGCTCACACTTAGCCCTGCCCGTGCACTTTGTGACGTCCGTCACTTGACTTGTGGGGGTTGTTTTATCTCCCCCATTAGAGAACACACACCTGAACAAAGATGCTGTCTCCTGCCCCACCCCCAATCTCTGCACCTGTGGGGGTGCTGTGGGTGCGCTGGATGCAAAGAAAGAAAAGGGCAGAGCTCCTGTAGGGGTGGCGGTATGCACGATCATGGAGTGAGGGCCCCCTAAGAAGCACCAGAGAGAGTAAAGGGGGAAGCTTTGCATCTTGGTGTTCTGAGCTTCGGAAAACGCCCATCATACAGACTGAGACAATTCTGGAAATGGCCACAAGGTGGCAGAACAGGCCAACAGTCCTTCCCTGGAACCAGTGAGCACAACTCCATCTCACAAGCATTGGCACACATGACAGGAACATAAATTGTATCTTTAAGGATCATCGCAGAGACTATGATCATTCCTTTCCCTCAAGCCCCTGGATTAGCCGCTGAAATCCCTATGAATCGCAAAGAAGCTGTCAGATATAATGCTGGAAAATGAGCCCCACCTGGCCCAGGCTGGAATGCACTCAAGAAAAGGCTCCAGAAGAGTTGCCTCCTCAAAGCAACTTTAATGATGGCAAAGAAGCAAAGCCTCTGGGACCTTCTTCTGTTGATGTGGCACGACTCAAAATGAGAAGAAACACACTGTCTGCAACATTGGGCTCAAACATAAAAAGACTGTGCGTGGCACAGTGCTGGGTAGTGTTTCATTCTGTTGTACATAGTGGGCTATGAGTCAGACCCAACCTGACAGCACCTAAGGACAGACAACAACCTTCTGAGTGGGGGACCCAGCCCATCAACACTCCTATTAGCAATTGTTCCACTTCTGTCACAACTAGCAGGGTGACAAAAATTTTAAAAGGAAGAAATGTTATATTATTTTAAACCAACCTCCTCACCTCCTCCAGTCCTCACAAAGTTTCAGAGCAATTCCAACTGAAAAGTCAGGTCACTGGACTGCTGAGGCATTTTGTGCCATCCACTCACACCCCAGAGCTGTATACAATACCTCAGACTTTTAAAAACTGTAAGAAAGAAAATCGACAGCACAAGGTATGATTTGCAATAAAACTCTTAAATATGCTCTCAAGTAGCTATTTTAACACTTAAATCATATGAAAGCAAAATACTATTTCCAAACTTAGTAATTCATACCCAGAGGAAAGACAATCTTCCAAGACTGTGATTTCATCCAAATTCACAATTCCAAGCCCAGCCACATCTTGTGTTTCTATTACTGGTCATCTATGACACGGCCCTGATGTATTTCTTCAGCCCAAGGCTCCTGAAGATTCTATCTTTATGACACATTGATGAGGAACTCAAAAGTGAAGACAAGAACTCAAAGCTACTCCCTATTTTTCTCATTTCTGCAGGCATTTTCCACTGAAAAAGGCACTCTTTACATCATTTTCAAACCAAAGTTCTGAACGATTCTTATACATGAGACAAAAGTAATGAAGCATTGTAAAGTAACCATCTCATTTTGATCACTCAATCTGCAAATTCATAGTCAAATTTTAATGTCCCATGTACAGATGAACACACTAGAGAATCATGTGCTCTCCAGCATTATGTTAGCAGGCAATGAATGATAGTTTAAGTTAACATTTAAACATGTGATTAAGTACAGCACCAAAAAGGTCAATCAGCTGTGTGTGTATCCAGACACGCAGACGGGAATACACATACGCACACCTTCGAATCATTTTTAACAAAATGATTCCTGAACTATCTTTAATTTTTAAAAATCACTCAAACACCAACCCCCTAACTTCTCTAACTACTCAGTTAAAACCTTTGGCTTGGTGTTCAACTCATTTCCTAAAGACTGCCTGGCTCTGGTTAAGCCCTGAAGCCCTCACTGGGTTGGGGTGGGTAGAGGGGGCTGCCATACGTCACTCCACTCAACTCCCACCTTTCCAACGCGGGCCACGGTGTGGAGTTCACACAGATCACCCTGAGGAAGCCTCGAGTTTCTAACAGGGCCCTGATTCCAGGGGCTTCATCGACAGTGCTTATTTGGAAGGCAACTGTCCCGTGGTGGTGGAGTTTAGACAGTCTTTATTAATAAAGGCGAAGCAAAAGAGGTCACTGAGGACATGGGCTCCTTATTATTGCCTCTTAGGAAATAAAAGGAAGTGCTCTCTCAGTGGAAGCAGGTTTTAAATATAGAAAACTTCATTGCTGCCATTTTTCTAGGACAAAAGACCAAAATAATTTGACATCTGTTTTTCCCATCTTGAATGTTTTACTCAGGAGTCAGCCACCAAAAGCATCACTTATTCTCAAGCTTTATTTCTCAAGAGTACGGCAGAAGCAAATGAGAATATTCCACATGTATAATTACAGCCTTTCCCCTTTACAGGTCGGGAATGAGCTAAGATGTAAAGAGATGGTAGGTATGTCCAGAATTACTCTCTTTCAGACTCGTCTGTAAAAGGTGAGCAGCAGGAAAGAGGGAGGGTTTAACCATCCAACCAGATACACATTTGGGAAAGGGATGAGGGACAGTTATAGAAAAATGATGGTAATTATCAAATTTTGGCAAATTAAGACATTTAAAATATATACTTCTTTTTTTTTACCCAAGTGCTCCAGTGGAATCGCAGTGGTCAATTTCTGAAGTCTCCCACCCTCCAAATCATGTTTTAAACGCCCTTGGAGGCTAAAATCTAACATTTCACGTCCCCTACTGAGAACTGTTTGGCCTCGCTCACCTGTAGAGGATACAGCAGGGTTCACTACAGCTGGAGTCTGCACGTGCACAGTTATATGAGATTCCATCTCATTCATAAATACATGGACCTCTCTCTGCCATTCGTAACAGTGGAGCTCTGAGACGCCACCCTCCACCTCCGAAGCCCTCAGGTCTCCATTACCAAGTCTCCAGAAACCGGCAGGAGGCATAGACCCCTGGTGTGGTGAGGATGATCGTCCTGGACAGGCGCTCACTGCAGAGGGGAGGCGAGAGGCGAAGGCAGGCAGGCGGCTCCAGCTCACCTGGCCTCCAGGTCTCACACACAAGTTTAGACATGTGCTGCTTCACAGCCCGTATTATATAGGCTGGCTGGTGCTGCCCGTCACCTACGGGTCCTAGAACCTCAGGATTCACACAGGAAGAAGGAAAACCTGTTCCTGGTAAAGGGCAAATTTCAAAGAAGGCTGGGCTGGGGTACCAAATGTAGGTCCATAGGAAACTTTTTACTGGAATGTGACAAAATTGGAAAACAAGGACAATGTGGCGAGAGCCTTGAGCTGTACCACTGTGGCATCAGATCCTGTCAGATCTCAGAAGCTAAAGGGGGTCAGGCCTGGTTAGTGCTTGGATGGGAGACTGCCTGGGAATACCAGGTGCTGTAGGCTTAGGAGAAGGACCTGGCAACCCACTCCCCAAAAAACAATCAGTCACTGAAAACCCTATGAATAGCACAGAAGCACTGACAATAGTACCCAGCATGGCACAGTGTTGGGTAGGGTTTCATCTGTTGCACATAGGGTCACTATGAGTCAGTCCCGGCTCAAGGGCACCTAATAACAGCAACTCCTTTATTTGGAGATCATAAACTTCCTTTTGTTGTTCTTATTCTGGTTCTTATAATGCCCTTACTTGAAATTACATTGCTTTGTCTTAATGGAAGAAATTTTTTAAATTGCCAACCTTACACTGGTATCTTGAATTTTGAGTGTTGGTCTAGTGGCATAAAATCCGAAACCAGGGAACACTGGTGTCTGTCACCTGCCTAGGCAGTCCTCCTAATGGGGGAGTGGGGTGGCTACAAAGTTGCAAAATCATTTGCCTCTTTCTTCTATCACTTACTCTCTATAAAGGCATTCTAAGTGTGTGGTCTCCATCCAAAAGATTAAGACTTTCTTTTAACATTCAAAAACCTCTAACATTTGTGACTTCTGGGGGCATTCTGAGCCTTGGAATAGGACGGAGAACTGGCAGAAAACGTGGGAAGATGTGTTTGGGCCGGGTGGGCCCTGCCAGGCCCCCCTGGATACTCTGCTTGCCAGCCACTGTGCTAAGAGCACATGAAGCCCTTGAGCACATGGAGCCTGCTCCTGACACCTCCCATCCCTGGAGTCATTCAACCTTCCTGAAGCTCAGTTTCTTCACAGGTAAAATGAGGAAAACAACAGGGTCTGAGCTAGGATTTACACAGTGCTGCAACTGTGTCTTGATGTCACACAGAAAGCACTTTAAAAAAATTTTTTTTTTAACTTATTTGAGGAGCTGGAAATGGACCCCAGGTCCCTGCACATGCTAGGCAAGTCCTCTATCACTGAGCCACATCCTCACCCTCTCTTTTTCAGAATTGGCTAACATTATTCTTCCTGAATGTTCGATGTTACTTGAGGAGATCTAAGGGAGTAGGGTACCACGAAGGAGGCATCGACAATTCATCTGATGGCACGTGTCAGGCTGCAGGGACCTCCTGTGACATACCGGGATTTTAGTTTTTGATTTTTATTAGATAATGTCTGGTTTCAAAGTAAAACACGCTCTAACACTATAATGGTAGAGAGCTTAGGTAGAAGAAAATGGAATTTAAAAAAGAAAAAACCTAGAAACAAATTTTTGCACTTATGGTCAATTGACTTATAACAAATGTGCCAAGAGCATAAATGGAGAAAGGACAGTCCCTTTAATAAATGGTACTGGGAGAAGGGGATATTCACATGCAGAAAAATGAAAAGTCCCTTACTTTACACCATATACAAAAATCAACTCAAAATGGATAACAGACTCCAAGTAAATCCTAAAACTGTAAAAACCTCTAGAAGAAAACACAGGAGAAATACTCCAGGACTTTGGTCTCAGCAAGGATTTTCTGGACATGACCCCAAGGGATAGGCAATGAAAGCAAAAGTAGATAAATGGGATTATTACATCAAATGAAAAAAGCTTCTGCAAAGCAAAGGAAACTATCAACAAAGTGAAGAGGCAATGTACAGAACAGGAAAATATTTGCAAATCACACATCCAACAAGGGATTAATATCCAAAATTCTTAAGGGATTCAAACAACTCAATAGTAAAACAACACATTTTCGCCTTTGAAGAAACAAGATTTTTCCATACAGTTAAAATGCAAGATAAAAATTCAATTGTGAATCATGGCATTACAAGAGTTTTCTTACTCCCAAATTCAACAAGTGTTTTCTGCCACTCCACCATCACTCCCAACTCACATCAAAATTTGTATACCCTATCACATATATTCTTCTTTTCCAGACTTTGATCTTTAAGCTGCCTACCAAGTAAATTACTATATGAAAAAACTTGACAAACTGATATTGCCAAATTGATATTGAGTCCCTGCCTACTATGCATAAGGAAGACTGGGGTTTAGCTCAGTTAGTAGAGTGCTGCTCTGCGCTCTCTGAGGTCCTGGGTTTGATTCCCAGAACCATAAAAATGGGAGAAGGACCTGGCAGCCCACTCCTGAAAACAATCCTGAAACAATCAGCCATTGAAACTCCTATGAATAACAGGGAAGCACTGACATAGTGCCAGGCATGGCACAGCGTTAGGGCGTATTTCATTCTGTTGTACACACGGTCACTATGACTCAGACCTGACTTGAGGACACCTAACAGAAATATGCATAAGGAAATGAGATTAGATCCTACATTTAGGACCAGGTCCTTGGAAAAGTGGTATTATTTCCAAAGCGTACTTTTACTGAGTTAAATTATTACAGCCCTAGAATAATATAACATAGTGATGTCTTCTGCCAAAAAGTACTAAAAGTTTAGTACGCTCCTGGATACGAACCCCACCTCAGCAGAAGCACACTGTGCAGAACGCGTGTGGGGACTGTCCTTCCATGGCCCTGCACACGGTTTGCATCCAGATCCCACTGCCAACTGTGGGACAGACTGGGGGAAAAGAAAAAGGGAACGGGAAAGCGCAGGCTGAGGCTGGACCCCGTGCCCTCTCTCCTCAGTGGCCACTCACAGTCATGCTCTGGCGTGGAATGCACGCGAGAGGCACGCGCGCTTCGAGAATACCTGCGCGCACATTCTCCTGGATATTCTCTTCAGTAGGAACGCTTTGCCCTTTGTTGGTAGCTTTGGCTTTTGAAAACATCCAGCACTCACCTAGGCTTGGTGAAGGAGTTGGTTATTTCAGCTTAATCAGGCTCAAAATTAATATACAAAAGGGCAATTTCCACATGGGATTCTGAGCAACTCTACTAAGCAACTCCAATAATAAGCCCAAGATCAGTTCTAAAAGTGTTCTGAGTAATGGTACCAGGGTTTTTTAAAATTACTTGGCAGAATAACAAATTTTAAAGCTAACACACATACATAAATGCCCTATTTTAGATTTCACTTCACTATGGCTGTTTGTTATTTTTAGAAAAATGTTAGTAAGTTAAACCTAACCATTCATAATTGCAGAACTAAATCTACCAAACTAAAGTACTTGTGCTGATGTGTCATTTATTGTCTACTTACACTTAACATACAAGGAAAATAAACACTACTTGTTTTATATCTTATTCTTCTGGAATGAAGGAATGGTTTGTCTTTCATGAAAGGAAATATTATACATACTGAGATAATACACATGTAACCTTTACAAATACTTGCTTCATTGTGCCAGTGAGAATTCGCCAAACATACAAGAATTACCCAAGGAGACCAATTACCTTGTAAGTAAAAGACTCGGTGTAAAACCCTGAAATACACGAAGGAAGGCGGGGGGGAGTCTGATAGAGCAGCAAACGCATTTGCAATCCTCCTCTCAAAATAGTCATGTTGAATCTGTCTTCGCTATTAGTACCCTGAGCTGAAATTATAGTACATTTTTACAAATGAAATAAAGAACAAAAAAATCCAGAATGAGTGCTTTTCCTTCTTTATTTCCTTTTCACGTATATTTTCTGAAATTTGTAATTCATTCAGTGATACAGAATTGCCCCTGAAATAATGACACCCAGGTGTTTGAGCTGTTAACACTGCTGCTCTGTGTCACTTCCAATTCTCTTACAAACACACAGGTTTCCCACCTGGAAACCCTGCACCTGTCCCTTCCCAAATCCACTACAGCTGCTGTTCTGTTTCTGTGTCACCACTCTGGAGTGAGAGGTGCACCCCTTTCAGCCATCTTCTCAACTACCAAGTGTAACCTTTGGGAACCTGAGCTTTGCCCCTGAATTTACTGCCAGCTCCTTCTCCAATATCACCAACAATCTCTTTGAAGCAAATCAGTATTTTCTTTTCTCCAGTGCCAAGAACTGTAGTAAGCACTATTCTAGATGCTGGGAATACACCGGCATAGAAAACAGACAAAAACTGCTGTCCTCATGAATGTGACAGTCTACTGGGAAAAACACAAGATTAAATGCAGCATAAAAAAATGCTAGTGATAAGCAAGAAGAAGAAAACAAATCACAGAACGAAAGCAAATGTGAAACACTGGGGGAGGGGCCAGCGGTAAAACCCACCATTTCTTCCCCTTGCGTCTTCAGAAGCATAGCTTCAAATAAAATTCACACTAAATATATTTTTTAAAAAATACTCCAGCCACACTCTTTAGATTTCTCTACTTCAGTTGCAAGCCCAAGCGTCCCAGCTAGGCCAACAAAACCCCCACAGAAGTTATCTTCAATGTACTTGACAGTTGTTGTGAGGTGCTGTCAAGTTGGGTCCGACTCATAGCGACCCTATGTAATAAAGCAGAATAAAACCCTCCCCGCCACTGTGCCATGCCCAGCACTACTGTCAGTGCTTCTCTGCTATTCGTAGGGTTTTCGATGGCTGGCTGTTTCTGGAGTGGGCTGCCAGGTCCTTCTTCCTAGCCTACAGTACCTGGTATTCCCAGGTGGTCTCCCATCCTGGGACTAACCAGGCCCCACCCTGTTTAGCTGACGAGATTGGAGGCCAGGGGAATATGGCTTGCAGGCAGGCTGATACTTACTTTCCTTGCCTCTGAAAACCCTCTCTGCTGAATTTTTTCCTTTTTCCCTTTTCTTTCTTTCTTTTTTCTTTTCTTTCCTTCCTTTCTTTCGTTTTTTTTTTTGTGTGTGTGTGTGTGTGTGTGTTTTTGGTACTCGGGGTCTGAACTCAGGGCCTTGTGCATGCTAGGTGAGTGCTCTACCACTGAGCCGCACTCCAGCCCCTTTTCTACTTCTTCATCTACAGACAGGGACTTATTAAGTTACACAGGCTGCCTCTGGCCTCGAACTTGTAATCCTGCTGCCTCTGCCTCCTGAGTTCCTGGGACCACAGGCATGGGCCATCATTTCTGACAGTTTCTCGCCTTGTAGCCCAGGCTGGCCTCAAATGTGCAACCCTCCTGTCTCTACCTAAGATTACAAATGTATGCGCCACCACAACTGCTTTTCATTCTATTTTCAATGGCATGGGCAGTTTTAGTACATTCTTCTCCTTCATCGTGTGTAACACAAGCAAATAAGGGACCCAAAGCAATCTCCTGGACCATTTCCCTCCCCTGCTGAAAGACTCCAATGACCACCAAATTTCAACTGTGTGATGCAGGCATTCAATGCCCTCCCCAGCCTGCATCTGACTCTATTACAGCCTCTCCTGCGCCTCCACTGCCCCGCCTTCTGACAGGCATCGACACACAGCCTCTGAGAAGCCACTTCCAACCCCTCTAACAGGCTCTCTCCTCCTCTAAGCATTTATTCATGCATCACTCACGAGGAACTTATCATCCATACAAGTTTGTGTCGGTATTTTTTAATGCATATAGGAAATACCTATCAGAACAGGACAATGCACATAATCCTCCATAAAGACTGTGCACCCAGACTGTTGTGCCCCTTTTTACTCCCCCAAAGCCCTAGGAAATGTCTAGAATTATTAAATTCTGGAATTTGAGTGGTAAAACCCTCTGGAGCAAAATGCTAAGCTAACTTCTCTAGCTCAACTGCTCCTGAGGCCCAGAGAGATTAACAAAGTAATGAGACTGGGATCCCCAGGCAGAGGTGAGTAAGAATGCACGTGGGGCCACTGTTTAGTATCTGCAAAACAAACAGCTCTTCCTCTAGCAGCGCTGCACCACTCACCCTGCAGCCTCCACCACCACCCTGCCTACTGCCAGAGCCCCTGGGTTTTTGCTCAGTTGAGATTTACGCCTCTGCTCTGTTCTTACATCTTTAGAGCATGGAGCCTCGTGACCAGTGCCAACTGCATTCTTCAAAAACTTTGCTTCTAATGTCCTTCTTTTATCGGGCGTAATCTTTTTTAATTTTCCAAAATGTCTGCTGTAGACTGACTGATGTTTAAACCAACATGCTAAAATAAATACATCCTTCTATAGTCAATCTGACATGAATTCTTCACAAGTGACAGTGTGACTTCGAAAACCTTTAGGCATAATCCATAAATATGTACAACTACTTTATGTCAGTTAAAAATTTAAAAATTTAAAAGAAATAAAACCTTCAAAGAGAGGATACATTGAATTCTATTATGTACTCTATTCACAGATTAAAATATGTAGAAAGTCACTGCCAAACATATCTTCTGGTTTTTCTTCCTGTAAGTTAAAAATGTGCTGACTTTAACAGTTATACCAGAAAAGAAGAGTTAAAACTATGCACCAAGTGACCTATTTTAACGTTCTATTTGAGGCACCAGTATTTTAAACAGGACCTCTTTATAATGAGTCATCATTTAATTAATATCCAAATGCCTTGGGAGCCAATAACTCAACAAAACAGCTGGAAATCAAATATCAGAGATAATTACTCACAGCTGGCTTTATTCAACTGATGTCATATTAAATAAACTTATCCCATAGACCTTTTTCTCTTCCCCCCTAAAAAGAGGAAAAATCCAATAAACACAGAAGGCTCTTTATATGAATTTTTAATATTGCTGAATACACTGCAATATTAAAGATTTTCAAGAGCACATTATATTAAAGATTTTCAGCAGCAATGCATTATTGCTTTGTAACATTTTGTATACTTACAATATTCTAGAACTTTGCTTTTCTTTACACTAACACAAAAACAGCAAACTGCACTAAGTCCCAAAATACAGTGGGCATTTGATTTTTATGATTCTGGCATTCAGTTTACCCTTTTAATACGTGGCTCAATTTATTATTTTTGTAGAGGTGTCATGTCTCAACAGCTTAGCAATCCATCAAACCAAAATACTGCCTTCAAACCTATTGTTTTAAGCTGCCACTCAAGTTATGTGAAAGGTAACTTATTTAGAAACAACAATCACATACCATATGCCAAGCATTGTGCTGAATGTTCTACACAATTTCTGTAACAACTGTACATGTACATAATTTATAGCTAATAATCCCCAAAGGGAAAGACACCAAAGTCAGTTTTTAAACTGGTACACACACACTGTCTCACATTCTGTCAATAGATATGTTGTTGTTGTTAGGTGCCGTCGACAAGGGATAAACTAATGTCAGTGTTTCTCTGCTGTTCATAAGGTTTTCAATGGTGGACTGATTTTTGGGAGTGGGTTGCCAGATCCTTCTCCCAAGCCTACAGCTCCTGGTGTTCCCAGGCAGTCTCCCATGCAAGTACTAATCAGGCCCAACCCTGCTTAGCTTCTGAAATCTGATGGGATCAGATACTACAGGGGTACAGCTGCAGGCCTCAATAGATATGTTGTTTGTTGTTTGTTAGGTGCCGTCGAGTGGGTATCTGACTCATAGCGACCCTCATAGGGTTTTCAATGGCTGACTGTTTCGGGATTCCTCTTGGGAGTAGATTGCCAGGTCCTTCTCCCATTTGTGTGGTGCTGGGAATTGAACTCAGGACCTCAGAGACTGCAGCGCAGTGCTCTACCAACTGAGCCAAATCCCAGCCCCTCAATAGATATAGATATACATAATAAGCAAGGTTATTATTTTATATCTGCTACAGTAGAATTTTCAAATGAGATATCCTCATGTTCACTTTTTTCATTCATTTTCATATTCTTGTATCATTTGTATTTTTTCTCCCTCTCCTTTTCTTTTTAGTAAAAAGAAAAAAATACTAGAAGTGACACATGTTATAGTTATATACCAGCAAACTAAAAACTAAAATTATGCTTTCTATGAAACCACACAATTAGTCCTAATAATTTTTTTCATCTATGATAAAGCCTTTCAGAAAACTAAAATTAAGGCCATGATCAGTATTAGCAGTTTAATAATAAAAAGTCCCATCATAACACACTTCTTTAAGTGTTTATAAAATACTAAGTACCTTGAAACAAACCAGTGTACAACTGGCAATCTTTGGAGCCTAAGAGTCTAACTCTACATCTCTTATCTGTGCGCCCCTAAGTCCTCACACTCATCCACATACCTGACCTGATGGCCTCTGCTGTGATCCAGTCACTTGTTTTTTAGGTCCTCTTTGACTTTGGACTGTTGCTCAGTATATCCTTGGCAGCGTTTAAAACTCCACCACCTCCGGCACATAGGAAGCCCTCAAGTCCAACGTGTTCAGGCAATGAATCAAGTATTTCCTCCACACTGGAAAAGGTAATTCTAATTTCTACTGCCTGTCAAATCACTTCACTAGATCAGATGAACACCTAACTTTTTTTTTGACATGTCTTAGTTTCACTGACTGATTTGTGTCTCTTAAGTAGGGTAAACAGTCTTTTTTAACCAGATCTTTTATTTTTGCATGTAAGTCAAAATTATCTTCTGCAATAAATCATGTAAAAAAGATTCTAAAAATAAGCAAACGCAAGCAACCTCAACTAATTCTCCATCAAGACGAAGTACTTACTCAACACTTCATGTTTATCCCTCCTGATAAAGTAACATCTCCACGATCATCTCTCACCATATGAAGGCCAAACAGGATGTTATGGGGGCTAGGGAGAATAAACAATCTTTCACCACTGCCACAACTGTAGAAACCTATGAAATTAGGGGCCTGGGATTTAGCTCAGTTGGTAGAGCGCTGCACTGCAGTCTATGAGGTCCCAAGTTCAATTCCCAGCACCGCAAAAATGGGAGAAGGGCCTGGGAATCCACTCCCAAGGCTATCCCAAAACAGTCAGCCATTGAAAACCCTATGAGGGTCGCTATGAGTTGGATACCGACTCGACGGCACTTAACAACAACAACAACATAAAATTAGGTAAAATGATAATATACAAAATTCTTGAAATAGGAAAAACCACTCATTCTATAATTAAAATACCCATGGCCGGGGATGTAGCTCAGTGGGAGAGTGCACACCTAGCATTCACAAGGCCCTGTGTTCAATCACTTCTTGTTGTTAGGTGCCATCAAGTTGCCTCTGATTCATAGCGACCCTCGTAGGGTTTTCAATGGCTGGTAGCTTCAAGACTGCTTTGGGCGTGGATTGCCAAGTCCTTCTTCCGTTTTTGCAGTGCTGGAGGTTGAACCCGGGTCCTCCCAGAATGCAGTGTGGCACTCTTACCCACTGAGCTAAACCCCAGCATTCGGTCCCTAGCACCACAAAAAACATAAATAATTGGAACATTTACTTCAAGCACTCCCATATTTTAGGGATAAACACCCTGTAGTTATCTTATCTGGATTAGTATGGAACAAAACCAAACAGGAAAAAAAAAGATGAAGAAAGAAAAGAGAAATTTAAGGCCTTTACACAGGCCAGTCATCATCAGAAATTAGAACAGGTGTTTGGGAGTAAGAGTAGCAAGTACCCAGGAGCAGTGGCACACGCCTGTAATTCCCAGTGATTCGGAAGGCAGAGGCAGAAGGATTACGAGTTTGAAGACAGAGGTACCCCACAACTTAGCAAGACCTTGTCTCAAAATAAAAAAAGAAAATTCAGAGGGAGCTAGGGTGAGGCTCAAGGTAGAGTGCTTGCTCAGTAGGAGCGAGGCCTTGGGTTCAGCACCCCCAGTACTACAGAAGGAAAGGTGGGGGAGACAGACATAGAGAGAGAATAGCAAGTAATGAAAAGAAGGTTCTATACTATAAGACTGGGAGAAGGACGTGGCAATCCATTCCCAAAGCAATCCCAAAACAGCCACAGAAATCCTATGAGGGGGCTGGGATTTAGCTCAGTTGGTAGAGCGCTGCTCTTCAGTCTCCGAGATCCCGAGTTCCATTCCCAGCACCACAAAAACAGGAGAAGGATGTGGCAACCCACTCCCGAGGAAATCCAGAAACAATCAGCCATTAAAAGCCCTAAGCCTCGCTATGGGAGTTGGACACGACTCCACGGCACCTAACAACAACAACAACAACAATGTGCAAAGCCCTGAGCTAGTTGCCAGGGGTACAGAGATAAATCAGTACAATGCTTATTTTCAAGGTGTGTAAAATCCAGCGGGGCATTGTTACTGACATCAATAAAATATTTTTAAAACGAGAGAGAAAAAAAGAAATCCTATGAGGGCTGGGATTTAGCTCAGTGGGTAGAGCGCTGCTCTGCAGTCTCTGAGGTCCCGAGTTCGATTCCCAGCACTGCAAATGGGAGAAGGACATGCCAATCCACTCCCAAGTCAATCCCAAAACAGTCAGCCATTGAAAACCCTATGAGGGTCGCTATGAGTCGGACTCGACTCGACAGCACCTAACAACAACAACAACAACAACGAGGGTCACTATGAGTTGGACCCAACTAGACAACACCAAACAACAACATACTATAATACAATGACTGAACTCTTTCCATCTCTGAGTTACCTGATGGGGGAAAAATATTACAAGAAATAACAAGATTACTGAAGTACATTTTAATATACCTTGCAGGCTAGCACAGTAGGCAAGAGATTGAGCTGTGGAGCTAGGCTGAGAGAAACCACTTGTATGCTTTGCAACTACAGACAAGTTACTTAACCCCCAAACCAGTTCCATTTGAAAAACAGTGATAAAACTAATGCTCAAGCCACAGGGTTGTCATGAGAATTAAGTGAGACACCAGCCAAACCCCTAGGTGCTATTCTGACAGCTGGGAGACGGGTCTGGCAGCTATGGATGGGGTTTCAATACAAAAAAAGTGAATTTTATATAACTTCTAAGAGAATGCATCCCTAGAGGTTGAAAATTATTTTCCAATAATTATAGCAGTTATCAGGAGAGTTGTTTCAATATAAAGACCCCCAGGTTTTTAAAGAACACTTAAAATTCTGTCAGTGATGCCATATAAATGAGTAGAATGTAAATTTTAGTTTGTATGCTGTGTCCTCATAATTTTTCTCTCTAGAATGTTATAATGCATGCTCTATAGGACTTATGGGTCTGGGGTTTAACTCAGTTGGTAGAGTGCTGCTCTCTGCTCTGAGGCCCTGAGTTCGATCTCCAGCACTGAAAAAACAGGAAAAGGATGTGGCAATCCACTCTGAAGCAATCCTGAAACAATTACCATTGAAAACCCTACAAGGGTCACTATGAGTTGGGCCAACTAGATAGCACCTAACAACAACAAGCTTTATAGGACTTTAGGGACTAGGGTTTCACTCAGTTGGTAGAGTGCTGCTCAGAACTGAGGTCCTAGGTTCAATCCCCAGCACCGCAAAAATGGGAGAAGGACCTGACAGCCCATTCCTGAAACAATCAGCCATTGAAAGCCCTATGAATAGCAGATAAGTACTAACATAGTGCAGGGCATGGCACAGTGCCAGGTAGCATTTTGTTCTGCTGTACATAAGGTTGCTATGAGTCAGACCTGACGCAATGGCACCTAACAATAACATAAGACTTTAAGAGCTCAGAATCTATCTAGGAGATCTAAATTATAATAGCTAAAAAAATAAAAACGCTATTAAAAGCAACCATTAGATCCTTGAAATGTGCCACCATTCTTGATTTGTCTATCAAACCCAATCACATCAAGCGTCAAACTTAATATATATGAAGATAAGCAATTATGTAAGGCTATGATTGACGAATTATCACAACTGCTGTCACAATCTAAATTATTTCTTCAATTTGAAGAATACTTTCATAAAAAGGAAAACTACAAGGGAACTACAAATTACACATGAAGCAAACTTTGAAAATATAATTTGACTATTCTTAAAGAAAACTACTTCCAAAAACAGTTATGGTCTAACCACAAGCTTTCTAAAAACAATATTACAGAAAAAAAAATTCATTAAGGTACAATTTTACTAATAATTTTTAATCCACGTTGAGTAATCAATTCCCCCAAACAGACTGATACACACATATTTGAATGATGCATAGCAACCATTTATGTATGTCCAGGTTTGCTTTGGTTTGGTTTTTTAGGGTGGTACCGGGGAGTTGATCCCAGGGCCTCACACTGCTTTTGCAGGCACTCTGCCACTGAGCCAGACCCTCAGCGCGTTTTTTACTTTTTTTATTTTTGAAACAGGATCTCACTAAATTTTGCAGGCTGTCTCTGGCCTCCAATTTAAATTCTCTTTCCCCAGTCCCTCCCAAATTGCTGGGATTACAGGTATGCACTACTACACCTGGCTTATATCCAAGATTTTTAATCATATGCATGATATGTTCTCATTCAAGTCATTATCCTTTTCTCTTCTCTCTCATGCTAAGTTCACACACCATCTTCAATGAAAAGTCGTCAAAAACCTATGTATTCAAAACTTACAACTTTAAAGAATTTAAAGAACTTGAATATCTAATTAGTTCCAAACATTTGACTAAAAGGAATTAATACAAGAATGAAAAGGTAGCACAGACCACAATACAGAAGCAATTGTTAGTGCTTTTACCTCTTAAATTTGAATATGATTTAAAACTCCACTTTAGTGAGTTCCTGTTTTATAATTTAAATGTTTCATTGTGAGAAGGGAAAGATGATATACAAACTTACCATGGATAGAGCATACATTGCAAATTTACTTAAAATTAGGTCCACTACCTTCTGAAACCATCACTTTAAAGCACAAAGTAGCAGGTATTCATCCACATACTTGCTACTTACAGAAAAAGAGAAACTGTGTATCGCATGAAGAATATACATCCAACTCCAGTCTGAGCACCCAGACCTTCCTCATGCTTGTGCCTCTAGCCATAGACCCAACCCTCCCGTGGACATCCCTGGGTTCTGAGTGAGAATTTAAAAATCAGAAAAAGATGGGGTTTAGGCCTGGTTCTATCATCTAGCATCTACTTGACTTGGGCAAGTATATGATTCATCTATAAAATAAGATATAATGGTATTCATTGGGTTTAGAAGATAATTGAATACGGTTAAGAAAAAAGAAAAACATTAAGTATGAAGCACAATGCCAGGCTTCCTAAAATATTAGCTGCTGTTAACATTTCATATAAAAGCACAACTACCAGTTATTAGTGGGCAACAGAGGAGAATCAATTGATAACAGGTAAATTTCACAAAATAAATAAGATTTTAAAATGAGAAGACACGTGGCTGGCTATCATATACTTGATGCAACATCTTTAAGTCTTTGCACTAAAATATATTACATTAATGTTGAACAAAGATAATTCCTTGATGAAACAATCCCATTAAACTAAATCAATGCAAGTGTGTAATTAATGGATTCATTATCACATTTCGTATTTAGGTATTGGAGCTAAAATGGATTTCCCTCAGAACAAATGAATACAAGCCTGGCTGGGGAGAGACTGACAGTACTTGTGTAATAACTGTCTCACACGTCCCACAGGTCATCCACCTGATGCTCTCAGAACAATAGTGTTCCTCCTAAGGAAAGACAAAGGATGCAGCTGCTTCCATCTATGAATAGGACCCTGCTATAGCGTTAAGAACACTACTGTTCATTTTTAACATCAATTAAAATTATTTCTAGACTTCTAAAGAAGAGGTGAAGTTATACAATTTCCATGTTTTGCAAACTGAGGGGGGAAAAACACTAAAATTGGATAGGCCACGAGAAAGTACCTTACGGAAGAACAAAATAAAGCACAGAGAGCGATGAATGGATTGGCTAAATAAACGGGTGGCTCCACACAGCCAATGTACATGTTCCTTTGACGTAACAGATCGCTGAAACTGGGAAGACTCAGTAGCTGAGTGCTTACCTAACACGCACAAAGCCCTACGTTCCAGCACTCAGGGGTGGGGGTTACCTCTGGAACAACAAAATGCCACAATGGGCAGTCTTCCTGGAAATATCTGTCCCGTCGGAGGATCAAAATTAGAAGAAAAGAATCTTCCCCAATATAGATTCAGGCAACACATTTTTCTCAAGGGAATTATAACATCCAGCCATAGCTACCATACAGTGGAATCTGAGTTTATGAATTCTTGTTTGTAAAATAGCAGAAGCATGATAAAATACAAACAGCTACATGATCCAGGGAAAAGGGATGAGAGATTCTGCAAATAGACGCTTCAAATGAGAGTGGCAGGAAATAACAATTAAGAGGACGTACTCTGGCATCAGAACCTAAGTGAAATTCTGACTTTGCTCTATTATTGCTGTGAAGCACTGGAGCGTTATTTAACATCTCACCACACATAAATTAAATCTCACCATATATCACACCTACACTTAGGGTGTTCCTGGAAAGTCAGAAATAAAATAAGGTAGATAAAGCATTTAAACACTGGCCACTCTACAGCTAACTGCCATTGGTTCAGATTTAAGGAAAAATGGGATTAGCCAGACTCGAAAAAAGCTAAATGAAAATGCAATTTGACTAAGGGCTTCTAGTAAGATGGATGATTTCTAGTCCCTTCAAGTTCCAGGGTCCAATTCAGCAAATATTGCCAGTAAAATGTCATCATTCTCAATATGGTTCAAGTAATACTGCACAAATTTAGTAAAGACTTAGGGGCTGGTGGTGTAGCTCAGTGGTACAGTCCCTGCCTAGCATTTGAGAGGGCCTAGGTTTGATCCCCAGAATGGTAAGGGAGGAGGAAAAAAAAAAAAGCTTAAGCAAGCCATACCCCAGCCCTGCTTTTCAAGATACTTTGGATGCTCTCCTGAACCAGTGACAATCATCATCTCTGAATTTTTTCCTGTTTTGTTTGCAACTATCAAGGGTTATTGTCTGATAATTACTTACTTCTTGCTCCCCACAAAGAAGAGACATTCAGTAAGGAATCTTGTGATGGGCATCAGCCACTTAAAAGCAACAAGGTTTGGGTAAGGAATGTTGGATGGCCTCTGGTAACAGGTACCTTGTTCTCAACACAGGTGGCTGAGGTAGGGGCCCGTGGAAGATGGGGAGTTGGCTGATCCCGAAGTCCTTCCAGACCCAGGGTAGAGAAAGGAGACCCAAAGGAAAGGGACCTGCTTGCCTTTTGCTCTTTGTCCATATAGTCAGTATCTCATTTACACCTAGGTAATAATGCTTTTCCACATAAAGAAAACAATGAAAGATAAAGGACCACTGAAGCGCAATTCCTAGAATTTATGCATGGAGGGCAGACTGGGAGAGAATAAGCAGGAATTTTCTCCCTTTTGACCAAAAAAAAAAAAAAAAAAAAAGGAATGCAGACAATCCTGAGATTAAGAGTAATAATTATGAAAACTTCCTGTAATTCTAGCAACTTGAGAGGCTGAGGCAGGAAGATTTTGAGTTTGAGACCAGAGGCACCCTTTCCAACTTAGCAACATACTGTCTCAAGATAATAAATAAAGGGGCTGGGGTGTTCAGGGCTGCAGCACTTGTCTAGCATGTGCAAGGACCTGGGTTCAAACCCCCAGTAATGGAAAAGAGAAGGGTGGATAGAAAAAGACCACTGTCAACTTTTAACGTGACTCAGAAGTAGCAAATATACAGCTTTCAAACAACCAACTGGGGGAAATAAAGTCGTGGAGTGGTCCGACCGCAGGCACCATCTGCTAGAGCGCCTTATGGATACTTGTGAGTCGCTCCGCTGCTCTCTGTCCCACCCACAGCCTAATCCCTCCAGACCCAAAGTCCCTACCCAACCTGCCACTGTCACAGGAGGAAAGGGGAAGAGGTGGAATCACTTCCACCACTCATGGCTTGTCACAAGAGAAGGGCAGCCTCTTCCTTAGAGATGAACTCTACCAGCAGAGGTATATTGGGGTTCTTCCTAAAGCCCAAATAAGAAAGTTAACATCTTGATAAGGACAAGGGAAATCACGGCAACAGAAACATTAAGGTTATTAGCTCATAAGTTTTCCCTCCATCTTGAAGAAGGGGCCAGTGATGAATTCCTTTTCACAAATAGGTCACAGATACCAAGTGCAACAAATCTTCTAGTCTTATAAAATGTGTCCTTTTAAGAGGTCGCTCATTCATCTAGGCTAACAGACATAGTCAAGTCAAAGGCATGTCTTTGAAGCACAAGAACCAGAATGAAAGGTCACAGGCTTACCATTCCCAACTGGAAATTAATGAACACCATTAATACATAATGTAGGAGTGCCCACAGTAATGGATGCAAACAGTGGTGCCTCCTCTCCCTGTTGCTTGGTAACAACCTAATTTGTTGGCTTTTTGTTGTTGTTTTTAATTTCCACTGAACAGCTCTCCTCCAGGCCAGCTTCCCCACTCTTATCACAGTTTCACCCAGGCTCACTCGGCTATAAGCAGCTGAGATTCTTACAACGTAGGCCAAAGTCCTAATCTCACCGTTAATACTATCCGCAAATGTTTACTGATATTTATAGATCACCAAGTGGCTTGGGAATAAAGTGCAAGCAGCATCTTTTGTTCACCTTGAATGAACAGTGCAAGAATCCTGACCAGCCAACTAAAGTGAACAGCTATAACACAAGGCAATGCCAACGGGGTGGCACGGGAGCCATGGAGCCTGCTGGATGACACATGCTCCTGAGCCCCTCTCTAGCTAGACGGGGCCATTAATTGTGCAGCCCAGGAACCTATACTTTCCACAAGCAGAATCCACTCACCGCGCTCCCTCTCAAGTAATCCTTATAACCAGGTGAGTCTGGGAAACAGAAATAGAACATTTGAAGGAATCACTGACTTCCTATCCTGTGCAACTGGGTTCCTGATTAAAATTTAAAAAAACACCTCACTTCCACTGCACAGTGTTAAGTGATGCTATGATACCAGGTTTTTTATTTTTCAGATCAGGTATCAAAATCATGATTTTTGTTACAACAGGTTAGCTTTATAGCTCATCACAAAGCAATATAACTATCTAAGGGTGCCATAAACCAGTTAACGGAGGAAAGTTAACAGACGGCATCTTAATGACTATAGCAAGCTCCTAGTCGAACTTCTAGAATAAATGTATATAAACATTTCTTACCCATTTTAGAGAACCAGGTAAATGTTACATGGGGGTATGCTGGCAGTGGCTGACTTAGGAATTTGAAAGCTTGGATTTGAACCTCAGCTTTCCTACAAAGAAACTTCTCTAAGCTCCATTAATAAAAGAGGGGTAATAATTTCATAGGTTTACCATTATAACAAAGGAGAAACAGGCCAGAGGTGTAACTCAGAGGTAGAGTGCTTGAAAAGTGCTGGCTAAGATTCTAACCTAAAATGCAGCCGCCATCCAAACTCTGTTAATGCATTCAGTAGTGTCAAACTCATAATTCAAATTCAATTAACAGTTTCTACAGGATCAAACTCATAAACTGCCTATGTCTGAAAGGGATGCTTTTCAATCCAGGTAGGACACTTACAAGGTAGGTTCTTTCACTGTCCCCTGTTTTGCAAATGGAGAAGTGACATCAGAGAGATGTCACTTGCCCAAGAGCACAAACGTGGTGAATAAAGGAGATAATCTGGCATTCTTAACCACCATGACAAACTATATCTTTCTAGCATAAAATATCCAGAATAAATTTTAGTCCTTTCCTCACAAACCCTATTAACTCAGGATCCTAGGTGGTTAAGAACAAATCTCATACTGCCAAGTAGGTCTTACACATTAGGTCATGCCAACATGTAGATGGAACTGTCTCTTTAAACCACTCATCCACCCTATCTGGTCCTTCAAGGATATCCTGGTATGTCTTGCCAAAGAACATCTTTTTTTAATTCTATGTAAGCTCAATTTTAAGTTTAGAATGCTTTCTGCCTATGTTTCCTACTCTTCATTACTCATAACAGTCATTATATTTATAATAAATACAACAACCATTTGGCCTTAGTACTTAAATTGGACTTAGTAGTCCATGAACTTTATCCAAGAGAACAGCGAAAATCTGAGAACAATTCTAACTGTTCTGCCAATCGGTTTGCATTTTGGTGGCACTTTAAAAGGCCAATAATTTGCTTTTAAGCGTTTGACACTATTGAATCCAATAACTAAATTTGGATGATGATGAGTACCTTTTAAGTCAGAATTCTGGGGGAGCAAGGAAGGAGAAATTACAAATAAAAAATAATTTAACTTAACATGAATAGGCGATTGCCTGAGAAACGTGAATCTTTGTGTTTTAATTAAGAATACTTTTCTCAAAGTTTTCAGAGCAAAGAAGTTAAAAAGGAACAGTTTTCAAAGTTGTTCTTTAGCTCCTCGATATTCCATAACCATATACATGACAAACAAATTAGACTGTTCTTTAAAATCACACATTTCTCTTACTTTAAAAATGAGCCTGCTGTGAAGTATAAGGATGCATTCATTCATTAAGTGTGCAACAGGTCTGCTAAGAGACAAAGCAGCACTGTTTTTATTCCTTGAGAAGGAATCAAATGGCCCTGCAGAGCTGTTACGTCTTCTGCAGTATCGCCCAAACTCGTTCCAGGAACCTCTGCTGACACAAACAGAGACTCGATTCAGGTGAGGAACAATGAAATCGTGCCCAGGAACAGCCCTCCTGGACAAACCACGTGTTCCCCTGCCTGGAAACTTCCTACAAAGAAGCGTTATCTCCTTTCCATTAACTGCATTTCTCCTCAAGACAGAATTATATTAATGAACATTCCCACCTTTGTTCAAGGCCAAAAGGAAGAAGAAATGCCAAAACATTCAATTTTCTAATCCTCTTAGATCTTGTCAAAATAAGGAAAAAGAAATAAAAAGAAATTGGTAAGACGTTGACTGTCAATCAAAGTTGAAAATTAAACCTGCTACATGGAATCTGATGTTGGCTTGAAGTGCTTTTTCTCACCTGTGTGCTTTTTGGTAAACTTAAAATCTCATTCTCTCCTCACCATAGTTTAAAACTGTCCCATGTCCAATTCGAAAATCACAGTAAGCATCCATATCAGTTAAAGTTTCCCCATGCTAATTTCTGTGATTTATATTGTGGAAATTATTATTGTTGTTGTTAGGTGCCGTCAAGTCGGTATCCCACTCATAGCGACCCTCACAGGGTTTTCAATGGCTGTTTCGGGATTGCCTTGGGAGTGGATTGCCAGGCCCTTCTCCCATTTTTGCGGTGCTGGGAATTGAACTCAGGACCTCAGAGAGTGCAGCATAGCGCTCTACCAACTGAGCTAAATCCCAGCCCCACATGGAAACTATAGATGTTCTAAATTCCAAATATTAAAAAGTATAGTATTGTTTCAAACCTGAAAACTGTTGCTTTAAATAAATATGTTGTTGTTAGGTGCCATCGAGTCCAGTCCAACTCACAGCAACCCTACATATGACAGAATGAAACACCCCCCAACACTGTACCATGCCTGACACCATGTCAGTGCTCTTCTGCTATTCATAGGATTTTCAATAACTGATTGTTTGGGAATTGCTTCAGGCGTGAGCTTCGAGGTCCTTCTTCCATTTCTGCTGGGGATCAAACCCAGGGTGTCAGAGAGCGCAGAGCAGGACTCTTATCAACTGAGTTAAACCCCACACCTAAATATATAAGTTACCAAAAAGTGATTCAGGCTACACATATTTATAGTAAGTTATATAAGTGATTTGCTTTTTAGGCAAACAGAATCATAGCTATGACACAAAGATTATCCTCATACCAGTTTCTATCAAAACAGAACATCTGTCTCCACCCACTTGGTCAAATGTAAAATTCTTAAGAAGAAGAGTAAGGAACCTAAGATCTGGAATCAAATCCTGTCTGAGAATCTGAGCAAGTTACCAATTCCCTCTGTACCCCTGATTCCAAATGTGTTTAAGATTGGTTAAGCCAGAGATCTCTAAGTTGTAAGATCTAAGTGATCACTGAGCAGCCTGCATCTTTCTTCAGGCAGAGCTTACTGTACACATCATCAAATACACTGACATAGCCAAACTCCATCACCGACCCCAAGTGCTTTCTCAAGGGCTTAACATAGTCACCAGCTTCTGAGGCAATCTAAATTTAAACAAAGAAAAAACCAGGGCAATGTGAGTGGAAGGCCTGACTTTGTGAGTGAAAGGATGGAAAAAGGTGGAAAGACACATGAAAGTAAGAGGCAGTGATACAATGTGTACCCTTTACTTCTTAGGAGAACTCAAGAGTTGTGCCAGAAGAGAATGACAGCGTGTCACTGTCTTCCAAACCCTATCTCCCTCCTACGTTTCCTGCCATTTCACCAGTGGACGGAATCCTACTTGCTCCCACCTTCTAAGTCTAGATAGACTGACAATGTCCTAATGAGCCCACTGGGAACACTGACTTGCCTGGGCCTACGAGATTTGCTACCTAAAAAGCAAATTTACACTAGGAGACAGCATGTCACTTATTTAAAATTATACTGCCATACATTAAAGGTTATAGAACTCTAAGATGCTAGAACTGGAAAATTCCTTAGAAAACATCTATATGACCCCCAATTTTATAAGAAAACTAAAGCCCAAAGATATTCATCAACTCATAAAAGGTAAGATTCCTTATCTATGAGTCAGTAGGTATAAAGGCCCTTGCTGGCTATGGTATTTATGGACTAAGAAATAGAACTGTGTTTAAAAATTAAAACACAGTCCTTTTGTTTGTTCACACAAATACTAATTGTGCAGCTACTGTATTCCCTGCCACACTGTGTCTGTCCATCCAGTGTAAAGCTAATTCTCAGTTCCATTTAAAACATCCTTCACATGTAAATTTGCACAATATCCTTTAACAGCCTACAAATTATTGTAACAACTGGACATTTTCTCAAACAGTCAAGATCTGTTGGGATAGGCAGGGAGTGAGGAAATTGAGGGAGGAGCCAGATCAGACACCGGCCTGACGGCACCTAACAACAAGACCCCAAGCTGCTTACAACTCATTTTCAAGGACTAGCCTTCTATTGCTAGATTAAAGATAAACCAGTGACAAGGCAGATTCTAGCTGACTCAAAGCTAAAAGGTAAGCTCATGACAAAGTTAAACCAGTAGTAATAAAATAGGTTAAATATTTCCTCCTTGTTTGGACCAAAAAAGTGGAGTGCTGCTTCTTCCCAAGGTCCACATCGCCCTGCGAGGAACGCAATTTTGTGCTCACCTCAACAAAACCTACGATAAACAAAGACCCAGGGCACCTGGTTATATTCCTTCTTGGTGGCTGCCTCTTGATGAAAAGCTCACTTCATGCCACTCCTGGACTCCGCCTTTTCTTTCCCTGGGACAGCATTCTAATTTTTTTAATAAATGTTGGTGGGGTGCAGAGAAATAAGACTTTTGCTATATCCATTATACAATGTTCACATCACTTTGCTTACACATTTGTCAATTTACATATTTTATAGAACCACAGTCCCAATGTATTCATAAAACTGCATCATATATTTTGAGATTTTCCTCTCCCCCTTTCCCTTCTACTTTATTTTCTCCTCCTGTCCCCACTTTCCCAACCTCTGCTCCATACACTGATCCCCTAGGCCATTCTTTCAACTTTGCTTATATTTTCCCTTCTTAGATAAGTACATTTGATTATTTTTATATATCTACATATGTATAGGTTTTTTTTCTTCCTTTGAGTAAGTTTATCACATATGAGAGAGAACATATAGTATTCCTCTTTTGGGGACTGGGTTCAACCACAGGGACACCTGCACTTCCATATTTAATGCAGCACTCTTCACAATCGCAAGGGCATGGAATCAACCAAGATGTCCATCAACAGAGGAATGGATAGAAAAATTGTGGTATATACACACAATGGAATATAACCCAGCAATGAAGAATGATGAAATTATGGCATTTGTGGCAAAATAGATGGAACTGAAGAACAGCTTATGTGAATGTTCTAATCTTAATCACTTCACCCAACCCCTGCGGGGTTCTCCAGTTCTCTGGTTGTTGTTGTTGTTGTTAGGTGCCATCAAGTCGGTGTCCAACTCATAGCAACCCTACGTACAATAGTATTATTAGTGCTTCTCTGCTAGTCATAGGGTTTTCAATGGCTGATTGGTTTTTGGAAGTGGGCTGTCGAGGTCTTCTCCCAAGCCTACAGCACCTGGTGCTCCCAGGTCTCCCATCCAGCCCCACCCTGCTAAGCTTCTGAGATCTGATGGGATCGGATGCCACAGTGGTACAGCTGCAGGCAGTTCTCTGGTAGTAGATCCAGTTTCAGGGACTTCCGGGAGGCAGTGCAGGGAGAGCCATTGTACTTGCCAAGAAAAATCTACTGTTCTTGGGCTGATACTCAAACTCCTCACCCTAGAAAGTTATGTTCAGTTGAAAGAAAAGGTGAAAAAAAAGAAAGACTTCTCCAGTTTCTAGCTACATTTCTAAATTATTAAAATCACCAATGTGGATATCTACTTTAAGAGTCATACCAAATTGACTAATTTTAATAATGACATTATATCCTCAAAATAGGAATTCCTTGATTAAGAAGTCTGAGTCTCGTTTTTCTTGTTCAAAGAGTGAGGCACTCTAACAGTGCTTCGCAAACTTGTCTGCACATTAAAATCATCTGAGGAAGTTCCTTAAAAGTCTAGTGTCTGGGAGCTGGGGGGGGTCAGTGACAGCACAATTGCCCAGCATACACAAGGCCCCTGGACTGGATCCCCAGCACAGGGAGAAAAAAGGAAAAGTCTCGTATCCAGGTCACACTCCCAAATCTCTGGGGCATGTGACAGGACCCCAATATGAGTATTTTAAAACTGCACCAGTGTTTCCACATCAAAAGAATGACTGAACCAGATGATCCCCAATTCCACATCAAAGTCAACTCATATCCACTGCATCATGTAATTATAAAGCTAAGAAGAGCTAGTAATGCAATTAAATTGTCTGTTAAAGGCAAATAAAAGATTATTGAAAGAAGACTGTATGCGACCAATAGAGAAGTGTGAGCAAAGTGAATGAGGCATTCAAATATTCACTGTAATCAGAGACAAGACAGGAAAACATAAAATTGGAAAACTGAGAAAATAATTCAAGATCGCTTTTAAGATATATAGCATTTATAAAATTAACTATAAATACGTGAGTTTGCATCATAACCTCTCTGTTTCCCTAACTTTTTCTTCTCAACTCTCTTATAGAACACTGTGCCTTAGGTAACACGCCCAAGAACCCAAGAACCTTCCTCTGAACAGCCTCCCCTGCCACATTCGACGCTGGAGATGAAGGCTTTCAAGATGAAATTCTGCACCTTTCACACATATGAAAACCCTCTGAACACACCCAACCCCTTCCTGATGGAGTTCATTGTTAATTTGTGATCTTCTATAGTTTCCTCTCTTACCCCAAATGATAATAAAACAACAGCAACAAAAAACTAAATCCCTGATATGTGGTTCATATATACTATATGCTGATTCTTAAACACTAGGTCAGAAGAAATACATTTATTCTGTACTAACCATAAGCATCAATACCTTTTTAAACAAAAAGTAGACACATTAAGTTCAGCAACTTATGTCAGAATGACAATGACTATGAACTGTCAGCTAGTGGCCATATGAAAGCCAACTTCTCACTTCATGCCTCAGAAAATATAAATCTAATATTAATTCTAACAAGCCTGCAGTCGTAGCCCTGTGGCACCAGATCCTGTCAGATCTCGGAAGCTAAGCAGGGTCGGGCCTGGTTAGTACTTGGATGGGAGGCCATGTAGGAACACCAGGTGCTATAGGCTTGGGAGAAGGACCCGGCAACCCACTCCCAAAAATCAATCCGCATTGAAAACCCTATGAACAGAGAAGCACTGACAATAGTGTTTCACCTGTTGTACACAGGGTTGCTATGAGTCGGGTACCGACTCGACGGCACCTAACAACAATTCTTACAAAATTAATAAGATGAACATGCTGCAAACTGTGTATACATCGTGTTGAGGTACAGTGCAATGGTAGAGAGCACACCTACCACGTGTGAGGCCTTGGGTTGGGCCCCTAGGCCCACAAAAATTAAAAAAGTGATATAAATCCCTTGACATAACAAAACTATGTGTCAGTATGTACATATTTATTTTCTGGCTGTGTCCAGTTAGACAGTCGAGGAGAGGCAGCATCCCAGTATCCCCAAGCACACCCTGGGTTCAGAGCGTATTCTGCAATAAAGAGAACCTAGGGCCTGAGAGAAATGGCTGCTTCTATGGCAGGAGTGGGAAATACAAGATGAGCCTGGAGCATTTAGTAGCAACAGAAAGTAAAACAGTGCTCAAAAAGGAGAGGTGGGTGGGTAGAACACATCAAATGGAAACAGGAGCAAATCTGAAAGGGCTCCAATACCAAAAGCTAGGAAAATCTGAGCAATAAAATATTATAATATGAAATTATAATTCAAAGTATAATACAAATATGCCCCAGTTCCTAGAGATGTAAATAACTGAATGACAGAATAGAGAGGAGCAGAAGTCCAAATGCAGCACCATTCACTGCACAGATGCTCCGCCCTCCTCCAGGAAGGGAAGCTTAACTCTCTGTCCCTTGAGTGCAAGCTGAATTTAACGGCTGGCTTCCAAAGAATAGAGGCCGGCAGCAAGGTAATCTACCAGGGAGAAACCTGACAAACACTAACTCAGACAGGGGATCAAGGTCAACAGCAGCAGTGGTAAGTCACACTGAAGGAATGGACCTACCCTGGACGCAATGTGAGGAGAACAGTGCTTTATGTCTGTGGTCTTCCTCCCAAAAACCCAAAACCACAGTCTAACTGGGAGAGAAACATCAGACAAACCCCAACTGAGGGACATTCAACAGAACACCTGATCGTTACTGCTCAAAACGGTCAAGATCAGGAGAGACAAGGGAAGAAATGAGAAACACAGGTCTGTAGAGATGACCGTGGAGACGCGGTGACTGAATGCAATTGTTACCCTGGGTAGGCTCCTGGATTAGATTTCTATGCCTAGTGGAAAAACTAGTGGAATTGGAATAAAGTCACAAGTTCGGTTAATAGTTACATATGAACGTTGGTTTCTTACTTTTCACAAATGAAATCATGCCAGAGAGGGATACATAAGAACTTTCTAGCCTTTATTTGCAAACTTTCTGTAATCTAAGATTATTCAGAATAAAAGATTTACTTCTGAGAACTCTACGCTCATGTGAATACATCAACCTAAAAATATTCATGTCATAACTAAAAATATAATAATACAAAGAATTTTCATGGATTCGGGCACAGATGTTCTGCCTCTGAATATCTATTTGGATCCAAGTTAAAGAATGATTTGCAGACTAGAGAAAAGCAGCAGTTGTTTTGGTTTCGTTTGGGTTTTGTTTTTTGCACTACTTAAGGGTTGAACCTAGGCCTCAGCACATACCAGCATGCCATCTGCATGCCCAAAGAAGTGTTTATCTCAGGTGTTTTGTTATAGTGACAGATAATATATTAGCTACTTCCATGGTAGCAGTGACTATAAAATGTAACTGCAAAGCCAGGTATAGTGGTGCATGCCTATAATTCCAGCACTTAAAGAGACTGAGGCAAGAGGATCAATTCCAGTTCAAGGCCAGCCAACTCTACATAGCAGAGTTCCAGGCAATACAACTAATAAGAAGATAATTCAGCCAGGCATGGTGGTGCACACCTGTAATCCCAGCGACTTGGGAGGCAGAGGCAGGAGGATCGCAAGTTTGAGACCAGAGGCAGTCTGCATGATTTAGCAAGACTCTGTCTCAAAAAGTAAAAAAATGGGCTGAGGGTGCAGCTCAGTGGTACAGCACTTGCAAAATGCAAGCGTGAGGCCCTGGGTTCAACCCCTAGTACCATGCAAAAAAAAAGAAAAGAAAGAAAAAGATAATTCAATGTTACTTGGTAATCTTTTATTAGTATTTCCAAAATCCAGGCCCCCCCAAAAAAAGAGTTCTAAGTACAAGAACTAATAATGTAGGGGCAATTTCTTAGATCCAACTTCTTTCTACCTATGCCCAACTATTTGTGCCACAACATTTAAAAAATTAAAACTTACATTTTCACTAAATCATGTCTGATTGTGACAGCAAATTTGTCTCCTAAGAACTTCTGGTTATTATTGCTCTAAAACAATGGGCAAACATGTCCAATACTAAGCAATTCCACTCTACAAAGTGTCTATGCAAAACTGGACAGTCTAATCTCAAAGAAATTTTTGAGCACAGGACCAATACACATGGAAATGATTTATTTAGGGAAATAGATCCTCAGAATAATTCTCTAGTCTCTTTCATGGTTTACATAAACAGTCTCTTATTTTAAAAGGGGGAATTAAAGAAAAGGAGAATGGAAGGAGGGGACAAGAGGAGAAAGAACAAAGAAAAAACCTAAAACTTAAATTTTAACTAAATGTTATTTTTTAACATTTCCACAAAATCCAATATCGTATAAGCTGGATTTATTTCTTTTTCAATGAGTAAGTATTTCAGCTCCTTTTTTCCATCTTCTGCTGTCCATGTTGTTGTTGTTAGGTGCCACGTAGTCAGATCCGACTCATACTGACCCTATGTACAACAGAACGAAACACTTCCCAACACTGTCCCATGCACGTGACTTTTTTATGTTTGAGCCCAATGTTGCCGCCACTGTCTTTCTTCTCATTTTGAGTGGTGCCACATCAGCAAAAGGAAGTCGCAGGGGTTTAGTCCATTCCTGTCATTAAGGTCAGCGCTACTTTGAGGAGGCAACTCTTCCCCAGTCATTTCTTGAATCCCTTCCAGTCTGTGGGGCTCATTTTCCAGCACTATTTTCGTCAGTGCTTCCCTGCTATTCATAGGGTTTCCAGTGGCTAATTATTTCAAGAGTGGGCTGCCAGGTCTTTCTCCCTAGTATGTCTAGGTCTAAAAGCTCAGCTGAAACTTGTCCACCATGGGTGGCCCTGCTGGTGGCATAGCTTTCAACATCACAGCAACACACAAGCCCCCACAGCACAAGTTGATAGCCCCCACAACACACAAGCCCCCACAAGCTGATAGGCACTGGAGGTGGGGGTCTACTCCCTATATTTTGATTTAAAACAGTATTTCACAGTGTGATTCATGATGTTTTGCAAAAGAGTTGCTTCTCAGTTAAGTTTGAGGACCATATTCTCTACCCTCTCTTGCTTCTGTTGTTGTTGTTAGGTGCTGTCCAGTCAGTAACCAACTCATAGTGACCTTATGTACAACAGGCTAAACACTATTGTCAGTACTTCTCTGCTGTTCATAAGGTTTTTGATGGCAGATTGATTTTTGGGAGTGGGTTGCCAGGTCCGTCTCCCAAGCCTATACACCACCTGGTGTTTCCAGGCCTGACTGTGCTTAACTTACAAGATCCGACGGAATCAAAGGCAACAGGGCTACAGCTACAGGTTCTCTTGCCTCTAGGAGGCTCAAAAAAACTGCTGCAGAAAATATATTTGTTTAATTTAAGTTTAATTTGGGGCTGGGATTTAGCTCAGTTGGTAGAGCGCTGCTCTGCAGTCTCTGAGGTCCTGAGTTTGATTCCCAGCACCGCAAAAATGGGAGAAGGATGTGGCAACCCACTCCCAAGGCAATCCCGAAACAATCTGCCATTGAAAACCCTATGAGGGTCGCTATGAGTCGGACACGACTCGACAGCACCTAACAACAACAACAACAAGTTTAATTTGGATTCAAAATATAATTTCTCCACAATTCTCTTTTCAAGAAACATAGTAGCAAACATTTATAAAATGTCAAATCTGAGAAAACAAGATATAGAGAAAGTGCCTAAAATAAAACAATATGTTTATAAGAATTAGGTGTACTTTTGCTCTTCTAGACCTGTTGTGTTGTGGTGCTGGGGATGGAATCCAGGGTTTGGTGTATGCCAGCTAGTGCTCTACTGCTGAGTTATATCGCAAGCCCTGGACCCTGCTCCTAAGTCACACCAGAATGCAACGCATAAACAGAAAGATGTACATTCTGACATGATGTAGTGTAAAATCTGGATGCACTCCCTACCTAATGCCTAAATATACTCAACCTCAAGAGTAATTTACAAGAAACCATGGTGGAGGGGGGAATAAAGTTCCATTTTAAATGCAAAGAGAAGTCATCCAATTGTTGTTCTTGTTGTTGTTAGGTGCTGTTGATCCAACTCATAGTGACCCTCATAGGGTTTTAAATGGCTGATGGTTTCAGGATTGCTTTGGGAGTGCACTGCCACACCCTTCTCCCTTTTTTGTGGTGCTAGGGATCAAACTCCTGTTCTCAGAGAGTGCAGTGCAGCACTCTGCCAACTGAGCTAAACCCTAGCCCAGTCATTCAACAGGTAGTAACTAAACATGTACTACCATATGGGTAATAGATTCATTGAAGGATTTAGAGGCAAAATGAAAACAATCAGGAAAAATAACTGGAAATAGCATCATATTCAACCTTCCAAATTAGTAAATCATCTGACCATTTGACTTTTTGGTTTTCTGTTTTGTTTTATTTTCAGTATCACAGGGTGGAACCCAGGTGGAACACATGGTCAGCAAGCGCTCTACCACTGAGCTACACACTCAGCCTTGGCTTTATTAAGGGATCACAGCACTTCCATTTTGAAATATAAGAAATTATTTTTAAACCTTTCCTAACAAAGTAATTTTTGTTTGTTGTTTTGTTTTTTTGGTAGTACTTGGGGGCTAAACAGGGTCTTGCACATACTTTGTAACTGCTTTACATTGGGCTGCACCTCCAGCCAAATTTCTGCTTTTCATTGTGAGCCAGGGTCTCGCTAAATTATGCAGGCTGCTTCTGGCCTCAAACTCAATATCCTTCTGCCTCCATCTCTCAAATCGCTGGGATTACAGGCCACAGCACCCAGCAGATTTTTTTCAACAATCTGAGAGCCAAGGCATGCAGTGGCTCAAGTCTGTAATCTCAGTGCCTAAGGAGGTGGGGGATCCCAAGTCTGAGGCCAGAAGGAGACTGTGTAACTTACTGAGCCCCTACCCTGTCTCAAGATAAAAAATGGGCTAGAGGTACAGCCTAGTAGTAGAGCACTTGCAAAGTACATGTAAGGCACTGAGCTCAACCCCCGATGTACTAAAAAGAAAAAAGTGTGTGTGTGTGTGTGTGTGTGTGTGTGTGTGCGCGCGCGCGCGCGCAAGTATATGTGACCCATTTACTGGGCATTCATGCCAGATGCTGCCGAAAACTCTTCCTTTGGTTTTCCTCTAACTAAATCCTTTCAAATACCTATAAAGAGGTAAGGAAATCTCTGTGAAGAAAACTAAGGCAATAAAATAAGAGGTTGGTTACCTTTGCTAAAGCCACACATCCAGTGAGTGGCAACTGATATGTATATGTAAGTATGTAAGTGTATTTTCACACAAAAGTTCCAATACAATATATACTACATTGCAATCAGCCTTCATCAATGACATTTATCATTAATATTTTCAAGGGCAACTACAAGACAGTCTTGTATTCCAAATTCTTTATTTGCCCCATAAAGCCACTCATTTTGAATATCTGCATCACTGCTATTTTTTTCTCAAGACTTTAAGTAGGGCTGCCCCATATAGTTCTGCCATTTGATAATGTAAGGCTCTGGGTAAGTCAGCCTCACACCCTAGGAAAACTGGATACTATCCTTATTTATCCAGTATTTTTTTCTAATTTCATGAACAAAAAAGATATTTCTTGTAAATTATACACTTAGTATCTGGTGAAACCCATATTTTCATATATTTTAGGGTGTTTGTTTTCCTCTTCTTTGTGTGTGTGTGTGTGTGTGTGTGTGTGTGTGTGTGTATGTGTGGTACTTGAGGGTTGAACACCGAGGGTCTCGCACATACTTTGCAAGCCCCAGTCCTTTTTTTTTTTTTTTTTAATTTTTTTGAGACAGGATCTTGCTAAATTATGCAGGCTGCCTCTCACCTTGACCTTGCCTCCTGCCACAGCCTCCAGATTACAGGTGTGTGTCACCACGCAGTTTGTTTTCTTCTTTTTCGATTTTTTTCCTTTCTCTTTGTTCACTCTTCATATGTCTGCCTTTCTTACTGAACTGTAAAAGTTGAGTTCTTGACATAGGCCCTTTCACGTTGCAAATAATTTTCCCCAATAATGTTCAGCCATAGATTCAGATAAAAAAGAAAAGGACAGGTAGTGGAATGTAATGTGGAAAAAAATAAGAAGAAGAAATCTTAGATTAATGTCTATGGTAAATCTTTTTTCTTACAGCTTTATTCTAGAGTACAGCAGAATTTATGGGAAAGTTGCAAAGACTAGTACAGACAGTTTTGACTCTTTCCATCCTTAGTTCAAACTGAACCAATGTTTTCCCTTTATAAATTATGGAGGAGAAGAAAGAAATGGCTGGACGTCAAAGAAAAGGTGGAAGGAAAAAAGACAGGACAGCCCCACAACTGGACACACAGGGTCACAGTGAATAGTCTGAGTCCTGGATCCAAATACTCGGGTTCAAACCTCAGTTCTTCCTCTGCTCACGTATAGTATGATAATAGTAGCAACCACCTCCCTAGGTGTAGCTAAAATAACGGCCCACAGCAAGCAACCAGCAAATGATTTTTGTTATATCAGTAGCTGACTGAGTTCTTCAAAGCTCTGAACCTTTACATTTTGTAACCGACCACCAACAACCCTTAGGTTGCATATCTTAACCTGAATGTACTCAAAGTTAAAAGTTCAAATTTCTGGTTTCAAAGTCTTTTGTTTCTGCGATGCTGGGGATGGAACCCAGGGCTTTGCAATGCTAGGCAAGTACTCTACCACTGAACCATAGCCCAGGCCCTGGACTTTTGATTGTATAATGTATTAGACCCCCAGTGTCAAACAAATGCAACAGGACTAACACCTCGCCTTTTGTTACCTTTGTCAACTCATTCCCATACCTCTTAGTCCTTCTGACAGAGATAAACACCCAAGTGGAATCACCTCATACCTTATCAAGGTCATAATTCACTCTGCTAAGGCAACAGTGAAATATGGATGGAGGGGGGTTATCTGGGGAAAGAGACAGGGAATAGTTCATATACCTGGCTGTCTTTCCTCATGCTCTTTAGTCTGACAAAGAACCTGCTGTCACAGAAAGATGGCCAGCAACCCAGTCTATGGTTCGCTACCCCATGGTGAGAGTTTCTCCATCAACCTCCCTTACCACTTCTCTAAAAGCAAGGCGCCATGACAGGCTGGCTGCTTAGTGTTTCTGGGACAGGCCAGTGGCTCCCACTGCTGCATCTCAGCCCAGGCCAGGCATCACAGCTCCTACTGACCATCCCACGCTGCACCTGGTGCCTTACATCTATGTCTACTCAGCCTCTAGTTCCTGCAGCTCACTGAAACCTCCCACTCTGGTCCACAGGTGACTGCCATCTCCTAACACATTCTCTGTCTATCTTCTGTGCTATCCAACATGGCAACCACAAGCCACATTTGACCATCAAATGCTTGAAATACAGCTGGTCCCCCTTGAAATGCTGTAAAATACACCCTGGATTTTGGAGACTTGGTACGAAAAGAAAAATGTTAAGGTCTCTGTAGGCTTTCACGTAGATTACATGGTGAAATGACAATATTTTGGGGTGTGCTGGTTAAATAAAATTTAAATTTTACCTACTTCATTTTTACCTATTTTACTGTGGCTCTTAGAAAATTTAAAATTACATGTGTGGCTTATATCCTGCACCTATTGCACCGCACTGACATAACCTATAAAATACAGTTGTATTAGGCAGAGGTCTCCATACTACTTTCTGAAAAGTATTATGACCATAGGGAAATTAAAAAATAAGAAAGTAAATTGTTTAGTAAGCAGAGCCATTAACAGAACTTGATCTAAGTAGTTGGAAGTGCTTGCTCTGTAAATCCTAGGCCCACCAAAGTGTTTCAGGCAACTCCATGTAACAGTAATGCTGGTACTTACAATCTTCTGGGAAACACCTACCTTGAAAAGATAATTGGGAACATCCTTAAATCCCCAGGTTATAAATACCTGCATAACATGTACCACCATTTCACTAGGCTGAATATGCTAAAAGGAATGGCTGGAGGTATCTAAAAAGATCTTTTAAGTAATAAACTGAACTGAGAAAATTTGAAAAAACTGAGATTAAGGATAGTTTGATAAATTGTTACCTAGCTTTAGCCAAATCAAAATAAAATCAAAGGCTAGAGGTATAGTGGCAAACACCTAAAATCTCAGGTACTTTGAGGTCTGAGGCAGGGGGACCACAAGTTAGAGGCCAGTCTGGGCTCCACAGTGAGACCATGTCTCAAAAAACAAAAATAAAAATAAGAAATAAAACAAAGTAAGAACTTGTTGAGTTCTTGTACTCAACAGCATGGAAAGTACAGGAACAATTAGAACTGAGGAGTTAACACTGAAATACAACAGGAGACTATCTAAACATCCATTCCTGAAGACCAAATCAACAGTGGTACAGAACAATGCTATCTTCCAGCTAAAAGACATGAGTCAGATACATGGCAACACGCAGAGATCTCAAAAATTAAGAAAGAGGCAAGTTGCCGCACAATCTATGAAGACGACTAGCATTCAGGTCAACTTTAATAACACAAAACTATGGTTTATGGAGACACATCTGGAGTAAAAAGAGTTTTTACAACATGGACTGGAAGGACACCTGCTAAATTTTCAGTAGTGGTTGGGTCTGAGTAAGAGGGAAGGAATAAAGAGCCCTTATTCTGTCCCATAGTTCCTATGCCAGACAGCCACACTTACACAGGAAAAAAGAAGGCAAGAAAAGGAGACTAAACAGACCAATGGGCATCTGTCTCCTGTAAAATAACTTCTCTAACAAAGTGACCACACACATCTGGACTGCATTCTGCACGCACAGCCTGCCTCCCAACACACAGCACAACACTATATTCATATCTATTACTGGAAGATACCCTTTACAGACTATATAGATTGCCATGGCAACATGGCCTGTCAATAAAGGAGGCATTTGCTCCACGTCAGCAAAAACATTTTCTCCTGAAAGTAGCCTACCCTTTTGAAAAGTCAACAGAAACACTTCTTCCATCCCACTCACTCCCCATAAATGCCAATCTTAAAGCCACCATGTACATTTAATCCAGATCTTACCCAGAGCCTTCCACGTATGTCCATGCAGCTGATAAAAAAAATACATTTGATCCAAGCTCTCAGTCAAAAAAAAAAATTCAACTGTATCATATAGTTTTACAGATCCTCTTTCTTTTAATGAACCAGTTAGGAGTCCAGAGGCATATTTTGTGCCAAAAAATATACTCTGTGAATACACCCTAAGATTGAGAAAACAGATACTCCAAACATGTATTTTTATGTGCTTCTCGCTTTTATTGATTTCCATCTCCTGTGGGAGTCTCACAAATCCTTGGGAGTCTATGAAAAATGAAGATCCAAGCCTAGGGGCCAAAGGGCAGCTCAGTGGCAGAGCACATGCTTGGCGGGCTCGAGGCCTTGGGTTCAATCTCCAGCAAGGAAACAAAACAGAAAGGTCCCAATCAGGGGCAGAATAAAGGCCAAAATTTCTCATCTGCAAAACTGAAAAAATGGGTACTCATGGTGGAAAGAACAAATCCCTTCTTAATCTCTGAAAAGTACTCAGGAAGAATTTGTTAACGTTTGAAAACAAGCAGGTATTTGTTTTAATGAGATAGGCTTAAGTCACAAATTACAATTATGTTTGCTCTTCCGATTCCCCGGAGCCATTCTCACACAGGGCCTGAGAGGAGGAGTCCTAGAACGATCCCTGACGGCCACCCCAGCCCTGACACCTGCACTCCCAGGGCACGTGCCCTTCCACAGCACAGGTGGAAGGTTCACACCAAGCCTGGCCGCGAGAACTCAGTAACTATCTGCTACTAGGTCCTACTACTTAGAAGCTACAAGGTTGTTTTAAACTAACCACTGCTTTCTATAATGTAAAACACTGAAACATTGCAAACAATGATTTTTTACTAATTAGCAATAAACTTTACCCCGTCGTGCCCAAATGCGTTTCTCTTTTCCTTTTTTAATAGATCATGAAGTGTTCTGGTACGTCAGCCCTTCCCCCACAGCAGCTGTTGTGTGAAACTGACTCACGAAATACAGACACAGAACTGAAATATTTGATCATCTGGTCCCATCCAAGTGCCAATGTACTAGTAGGATTTTTCCATCTCATAATTTATCTTCAAATATTCCAAATAAACTGCTTATTGGCTTTGTCAGAAATCAACTGAAGTTCATTATATATGAGAAAATACTCCTCATTTGTCCAAGTTATAAATCCATTAACTTCTGACAATAAGGAAACAGGCAGAATAATGCATGACATTACCATGATTTTTAATGTTCTAAGTGGAAGGAGAGAACCTCTTTTTTATTTTCAAAGTCAAAGAACAATAAATATCCAAATTAAGTCATTTTTGAAAACGCTCTACTAACATTCTTTGTATAAAATAATAAAATAACTACTCTCATCATCTTATATGTAAAAAAGACACTTGGTCACACACTGTCATAAAGTACAGGAATTCTTTCCCAACAACGGTGATTCCTTAGATGGAGCACTTATACATGACCTGAGCTTTCAGGGTCCCATTGTTGAGGATGAATCTCCACTGAATATTAAGAATTTCTAACTCAGATAAAACTCATTATCTTTAATACTGGCCAGTAAACATATGAAAGTATGTTCAACCTCATTCAGAATCAAGGAAATGCCATCTAAACACTGTAATATTTTACTTCTCATATTGGCCAAACTGGAAAAGTTCAGTGCAAATCTACTATTGAGATGGACTTTTATATATTGTTCACTGAAATATAAATTGGTACAGACTTTTCAGGAAGCCACTGGGAAGTGTCTATCAAAATGTGTTAACTTTCTCTCTCCTCACTCCCTTTACCTCCCCCTCTACACACACACTATACACACACACACACACACACACACACACACACACACACACCACAGAGTAATTCTAATTCTAGGAATCTAATGTATGCATCATCTCAAAATAGCACCCACAAACACACATGCACACATACATAGTAAGACTGACCACAGTGCTATCTGTAAGAGGCACGGAATCTGGAAACATCTTCAGTGTCCATCCTTGTCAATGATGCTTCCAGAACACTGTGTGTCCACTGGTCAGAATGAGGCTGACCTCTAAGTCATCTCACAGAATATTCCAAAGGTGAAAACGTGTACGCAGAATAAGTCCATCTGTTTAAATTAGATATCTAACTACACTAGTAGCATTATAAGTTTTCTTTTAGTTTATAAAAAGGTATTTATTAGAGACTGTGGAATGGGGGTATATAGGAAGGAGAATTTCTTTTATTCATATTGTTTTAGATTAGGTCTTAGAGTACATTTTTTGTATTTTGTATTGGGGGGGATGAGAATATTTTTGAAGTACAAAGATCCAACATCAATGCTTTCCTTGGACATTACTGGCATTACGGGTGTTTGATTCTTGCCTCCCAGCCCCATCTGCTCAAGCTAAACAACATGTTAGTCCTGTTTTGAGGAACTGTCACTGAGAACCTTTCATCACATGGCTCCCCCCATAATTAGAACAGTCTCCTACAACACTACCTTGTTTATCCAGTTCTCCATTTATTCCATATGCCACAAACCCTGAACCTGCGATATTTTTCACACATAAAGCTGTCACTATACATCCTAACATCTGGCAATTACAAAAGAGACATTTCAAAATTATTTTAAGAAACAGTAATTTTACTGGAACTAATATTATCTTCCAAAAACAATTGCTTTAAATAGAAAAAGATAAGTTCAGGTTTGTTTGCTGTTTACTTTCTGAATTTCCAGGTAAGGGGAATATTTTTTGAATATTCCACTGTATGCCACATTCCCAACTTTCTTGGAGGGGGAAAAAATACACATGCGCACACGCACACACACAGGCACACACATGCACACACACGCACACATACATAGGGTGCTAAAAAAAGAAGACACATTTTAAGTATTAAAATTGTAATGAATACCTGTAACAAAAGATGAACACAAGTCATGTTTGACATCTGTAATTACGAGAGGTGCTCAAAGTGGTTACCACTGTAATTCAACTTCAAGAAGTAACACATATGTTGTTGTTAGGTGCTGTCAAGTCGGAATCCGACTCATAGCGACCTTCATAGGGTTTTCAATGGCTGAACGTTTCGGGATTGTCTTGGGAGTGGATTGCCAGGTCCTTCTCCCATTTTTTGTGGTGCTGGGAATTGAACTCAGGACCTCAGAGACTACAGTGCAGCACTCTACCAACTGAGCTAAATCCCAGCCCCAAATACATATATAACCTGTTAAAATGTGTACATTTATTTAGCACCCTGGTATGTATATATATTTGTGTGTGTGTACATATACATGTAAACATAAAAATGCACAGCAATATTAACTACTGAAATTGTACTAATCATACTAAAATACATTAAAACTACTTCTACTCACAATGAAAAAGTCACCAGGCATGATGGTGAAGGACTGTAATCCCAGCACTCAGGAGGCTGAGGCAGGAAAACCTAGAGCTCCAGGCCAGCCTGGACTACACAGAACACCTGGTCTCAAAAAATAAAGAGCTAGATGAGAAGGGGCATCCCAGTAATTCCAGCAACTCAGGAAGCACAGGAAGGAGGCTCTTGAGTTGGAGGCCAGAGGCAGCCTGTGCAAATTAGAGGGACACTGTCTCAAGATAAAAAAAAAAAACTTTTTAATGGGGGAGAGGGGTTCAGTGGTGGAGCATTTGCCTAGCATGTGCAAGGCCCCAGGTTCAACTCCCAGTACCACAAAAATAAGAAAGAAAAGAAAGAAAGAAAATGAAAAACTATCTCTTTACAGTGTAAAGTGTTGAGAACATTAAGGATAGAAGCAACGGAATAATCTATGAAATACAACTGATTTAACTTTCAAAGCTTTAATCAGCAGCATGCAATCCTGGTGAAGATAGCTGTCATGCACAACAGTGATGAAAGAGAAGACCAGCTGGCACTCCATTAAATGCAGTGGTCTTACAACAGGACTCCTAATGGTGAAACATTATTCAGCTGGACTGCTAAGGACAAGAGCTCCCATTTCCCTTTCAAAAGCTATTGCTCAGCACGCAATTCCTGTTTACTACATTTCTTTCTTCCTGTTCAATGACTCCACCTCTATTCCACAAAACAAAAAAACCTGAAGGAATCTTATTTTTAGCACAAACATTCACTGAGGTATTTTCTATTTAATCAACAAGATACGAAGTTGTCTACGCCTGGCAAAAATCTGCCTGCTTTGTTCACTGTCCACTTGCTAATAATGAACAAAGGAAACCTTATTTAGCAAAAGATAACTTTAGAATGACTTTGAACTCAGTGTCCCTGTAACAATTCAGGATTTAAAATTTACAAAATAGCCTTTAAGGAAAAAAATTAAAAGTGCTCCATTGATTGGGAGTGTCACTCAGGGAAAGAGCACATGCCCTGATTTAATTCATAGGCAGACACACCAGCGCGTGTGCGCTCAAACACACACACACACACACACACACGCATAAAGGGATGAAAGAACTCTGGACAGTAAAGGAAATGTTGCCCAAAGCACCCTAGAATCTTCATTTGTCATTCTATGCTTTAATGTGTTTTCTACGGTATAGAATGCTGTTTTCCAAACACTTAAGTATTTCAGAATTATAATCTGAAATGAGACTTTAGAAGGGTGCACAGTCAAGTCTTCTCAGAAAGCAACAACTCCTTCCACACAGTTATGGAGCCTAGCACTGGGTTTGACCCCCAGCACCACAAAAATGGGAGAAGGAAATGGCAAGCCACTCCCGAAAAAATCAGCCATTGAAAACCCTATGGATAGCAGAGAAGCACTGCCATGGTCCTGCATGGCAGTGTTGGGAGTGTTTTGTACTATTTTACATACGGTCACTAAGAGTCTGATGCAACTCCAGCGCTCCTAACAAAGTTTGGATATAAAACATCCCCAACGGGCTCAAGTTTGAACACTTGGTCCCCAGCAGGTGGCACTGTTTGGGGAGGCTGTGGAACCTTTAGGAAGCGGGTTTTGACTGGCAAAAGTAGGTCACTAGGGAGCTGGCCTTTGAAGGTGACACTCAGCCTCCACCTCCATAAGCTCGGCTTCCTGTTCCGCTGTGATGTGAACAGTTCTGTGCCACACGCTCCTGCCAGCTCCTCTACCACGCCTTTCTTAACACTGTGAGCCAAATAAACCTCTCCTTCCTTAAATTGTTTGTCAGGTTTTCTGGTCACAATGACAAACAAATAACTAACACAACACTGTATTCTACAGCTCTTCTCTGTCTTGTCCGTATGGCCTCCTCAGTACACTGCCACCCTGCTGTGACTTCTCCCATGAACACAGCCCTCACCCGGCTGTGAGCTCCCTGCACTGTGCCTTGCTCATCTGGGTACCCCATGCTCCTACTTGCGCAGTGCCACACACACTAGGGTTTACAAATGCCTGGCCTGTCACAGAGGGTTTCACTGCCCAGTTATGACTTATGTTAGCCTCACCCATTCACAAAAGATGTTACTTAGCCAGAAGCATCAAATTGCTTGAGACTCTATTTCATGGAAAACTTACAATATTTTTCTGTCCTATTTCAATTTATTATTCTCTGGAAATTTCCTTCATGTGGTTACTAAACTGGATATCCTTCAAATGCATATGAACTAACTCTAATATAAGACTACATGACTGGTATCCTTGTCCTGTTATTTTTAGTTTAAGTGGTCTCAGGGAACATTTTATGCTCCAGTAAGGTAAGCAAACAGTACTATGAGATTATCACATTGCATTTCCTAGTCTTTTCCACCACCCAAACTCGAGATATAAATGTAAAAAATAATAAAATTATATGTAAATGAAAAATTTTCTTCTTCATCATTGAAGAAAAATTCCACCAGTCTAGAAATTTCATTTCTTCATCTCAGTCTTTCTATTTCCCAAAGTAACCCACTGCAAGGGAGCCCACTCATCTATTGACTCAATTCAAAGAGATAGCAGAGTGGAATTTTGACAAGGTTTGCCCTAAGTTTGTCCTAAGTTATAAAATTACTCTACCTCTCTCCAGACCTGCCTAAATTTCAAAAGATGAAAGGTAAAACTGTATTCAGTGTGCAGTGAAAACTATAACCAAACTCATTATAACTTTAGCAGCATATCTTGGACACCAAAATATGATCTCTGCTCTTCTACTTTCTATCAAAAAGAGAACACTGTATATTAGTGTTTTCATATGTTTTGTGTACATGGACCCATTTTACATATGTATGTAAATGTAAGGGGAAACAGACCACCATCCATCCCAGATCAAAGCTCCTTTTAGCAGTGTAGGGTTGGGATGAAACAGATAATAATAAAATCTCTATGGAAATATCTCTTATTCAAATACCTCCCTAGAGAAAACTTGCGGTTGATGTATCAGGTCACATTACTCGGTAAAATTAAACTATAGTCATTAACATTATACTAATTAGTAATTCAGTCTGTGCTAAAGTCAATTATACCATGAAAATGCTAAGCAAATTAATAATGCAATTAAATCTGTATGTGGGCACATTTACCCTACTTAAGAAAAGGATTTAAGGACCAAGGCACATTAGTTGAATGCTAATTATAAATGAACAATTTCTTAATTTATTAAATCAGTTCTATCAGGATAAAGAAAAAAATTTAAGAATTACAGCAACTCTTTGTGCTTATAGGTAACGAGTCACACGCCTTTTAAAAATATTCTACAATGTAAGCATTTCAGAAGTTTAAGCTGTCCTTCCTAGCACATTTAAATCTTTGTAAGTTTTTTTTTCAACATCTATTCTTACAAACCCACTCTCATTTCCTAGAAGAATGCCTCAGATAAACATCTAAAAAGGTCTGCTCTTGTTCTCTTTTTCACATGCAAGGGAACTGCAAAACAATCCCAATATTTAAAGATGCTACCATGGGCTGGGACGTAGCTCAGTTGGTAGAGTGCTGCTCAGCACTCTCTGAGGACTTGGGTTTGTTCCCCAGCACAGCAAAAGAAAACAAACAAGCAACAACAACAACAACAAAACAAAAACAAAAAAGGGGGGGTGTGGCAGTCCACTCCAGAAGCAATCTGGAAACAATGAACCACTAAAAGCCCTATTAGAGTTGCTATGAGTCACTTGACAGCACCTAACAACAACCATCATAGCAAGTTAAGTTGAACTGTATTTCTCCAAAATTCATATTCCATTGAAGTCCTAAGTCCCAATGGGATATTTGGAAATGGGGGCCTTGGGGAGGCAGTTAGGGTTAGATGAGGTCATGGGGGTAGGATGAGGAGCCAGGGAAATCAGTGTCTTTACAAGACAGAGAAGTTGGAGGACACGCTCCCACACACTCTGCCTCCTTCCCCCACATGCAAAGGCTATGCAAGCTCACAGCGAAGAAGCCAGAAAATGAACTGGCCAGGACCTTGATCTTTCATTTCCAGCCTCCAGAACTATGAGAAAGTACATTTCTGTTGGTTAAGCCGCTCAGTGTATGGCACTGTGTAATGGCAACCCAAATGGACTAACAGAGTAAGCTGCTTAAGGTAAGTTCCAAAACAGCATTAAATAACATATTCAGATGGATTTCTAGGCCCACTGAACAGAGTCAGTAGAGCTACTACCAAGACCCTCACTTTTTCTGATTACAAATAAACCTATGGTGTGTTTCAACTTAACTTAAGAGTCTTAACACAATAAAAATCAACTGCCATTACGGACAAGAAGTCCATGATCAAAGAGAGCACTTTTTCATGAGGTCAGAACAGGCTGCGAATGTAGTTCAGTGGTAGAGCAATGGCCTTGTGTGTACAAGGACTGGGTTCGAGCCCCAGCACCACCATAACGGTCATGAACAGAGGCTGCAAGTGGGGCCAGTGAGCAGCTCCAGCTCAGCTGCAGGCTCAGCCCCACCCACGTCTGTATATCACCCAAAAGGGCTGCTTACAAAGGTTTAGCGTGCCTTCACACAGTTACTAAAGTTATGCTTTGGATTATGTAAGTTTATGGGAAATAACTGATACAGCCTTCAAACAGAAAGTGTTAGGGTAAAATACACAATTATAGAAAATGGCACTGAGATCTGCTCTTCTTGTCTATTCAACATTCGACACTGAACACCTCCAGCCTGTCAAGCCCTGAGCTAGGCATGCAAGTTGTTTAGAGAAGATAAAGACCTCCAATGTTAACACCACTCTGCTTGCTAAAAGTGAAGAGGATTTAAAACATTTACTGATGAAGATCAAAGATCACAGCCTTCAGGATGGATTGCAACTGAACATCAACAAAACAAAAATCCTTACAGCTGGGTCAGTATGCAACTTCACAATAAATGGATTTTCTTTGCTTGGCTCTATAATTAACACCCACAGAAACAGCAGTCAAGAAATCAAAAGATGCATTGGTTTGGGAAAACTGTGACAAAAGATCTCTTTAGAGTATTGGAAAGTAAAGATGTCCCATTGAAAATGAAGGTGCGCCTGACTCATGCCGTGGTGTTTTCAGTCACATCATGTTTGTGAAAGATGGGCATTGAACAAGGGAGACAGAAGAATTGATGCTTTTGAATTATGGTGCTGGAGACGTCTACTGAATATACCATGGACTGCCAAAAGAACCAACAGATCTGTCCTAGAAGAAGTGCAACCAGAGTGCTCCTTGGAAACAAGAATGGCTAGACTACATCTTACATATTTCGGACATGTAGTCAGGAAAGACCAATCCCTGGAGAATGACATCATGTTTGGGAGAGTGGCAGGTCAGCGAAGAAAAGGAAAACCCTCCACCAGATGGATTGACACAGTGTCTGCTACAACAATGGGCTTAAACATAAATAAGATCATGTGCCTGGCACAGAATCAGGGAGTGTTTCTATCTGCTGTACATAGGGTCTCTATGAGTCAGACTTGACTCAACGGCACCTAACAACGTTAAACAGATGCCAGATATGAGTTTAAAATTGTAACAGCGTTAAACCTGTAGTCAAGTAAACTCCAAGTCACCAATTTGACAACTCTTTGGATTATGAATAACCACCCAAGCTCGTTCTGAATCCAAATTCCTAATTTTCACCATCAGCACCATCTTAATCAAATTCGATCGTCCTAAAGTCCTCTTCTCTAATAATTAGCATCCCTACCTATCCAGAAAGTCTGAAGTCATCCTTAACCCTTCTTTCTTCCACATCAAAATCCAATACCCTTGTCTGTCTGCCCTGCCCTCATAACATGCCCAACCTGCTCACACATGGGGCGCCTGCACGCGCGCCTGACTGGGCTCCCATCTACTGACTTCTCCCTTCTGACTCTGTGTTCTGAACTGAGCATTCAGTGGCCACACCTCTATTCAAATTCCCCCCACGCTTCCCCAATATACTCAGAGTACAAGTCAAAGTGCCCACAGGACAGAGCCTCCTTGCTGCCCCTCTGATGTCAATGCCTTCCATTAGTCACTCATTCTGCTCCAGCCCTGAGGCTTCCAATAACTAGGCAAGACCCCACCTAGAAACCTCCACACTGATGCTCCCTCTTCTACTCCCAACAAAGCTGGCTCTCTTCATGCAGTCCTCCCCCAAATACCACTTCATTACCAGTGACTCTTTCCAAACGTGGCCATAGCCTAGTTTGCTTCTTCAGTACTTAATACTGGAAAGGATATATTACATAGCCTCTGTGTGTGTGGCTCCCTCTGTAGAGTGCAAGCTCCACTTCCTAGAGCAGGGGCTTCTGCTGTTCACAACTGTCTCCTCAACACCTCAAACAGAACACGGCACACAGGAGACTCTTGCGAAGAGCTGCTGAATTAATTTCTATTGCAAACACTAATAGAAATACTGAATATTTACTGATACCTGCTAGGATACAAATATTTCTGCAGTGATGTTCACTGTAAAAGAAAAAAATCAAATAAAAATGAAACGTGCTTTAATATGAAAGGTTGCAGGCCAGCGCCAATTCTAAAGCTGCGTGTGTGTGCATGCGTACGTGCATTTTACGTGCTGGGATTAAGCCCAGAGCATTGTGCGTGCTCAGCGCATGCTCTACCACTGAGTTACACCCCCAGCCCTGAGATGCCTTGTGAATGCAGCCCCATCCTTGTGTTTGTAATAGATCTTTCCCTGTGTTTGTCCACAAATTTACTTAGTTCCCAGAGAGCAGCAGTCTCCAAACTTTTTGGCATCAAGAACCAGTTTCACCAAAGGCAACTTTTCCATGGATGGAGCAGGGTCGGGTGGGGGTGCTGGGATGATTCGAGTGTATTACATTTATTGTGATGTGTAAAGAACAAATGACGCTTCACTCACACTGATACCAGCCTGAAACCCGGGGTTGGGGACTTCTGACATAGAGATTATTTCAGCTGCAAGAAAATAATTTCGTGGGAATATATTGACAAAAACTATAGTGGAATATAAGGAAATACAATTTGTTCACAAATTCTTGGAAATAATTTACTTATTGTATAATCAGAAATGCTACAGACCTTTAAAATTATACAAATTAAATCAGCATTAAGAATACATAGATTTGTATTGAGTTAAAACATTACAATGAGTAATGGTTCTGCTACAAATGAAAATTCATTTTCAGAACACTGCCAAGTTACAAAGTGGCATTCAATCTAATAAAAGACTTGTATCCAGAATACAAAAAGAACACTCACAGCTCAAGGAAAGCAATTTAATTTTTTTAAAACGCTAAGGGCAATGTTGTCTTCCTCTGGACCCTAAAGAAATAAAACACATTATTGGAAAAGCTGGTAAAAGCCAAATAAGGTCCATAGTTTAGTGTAACAACAGTATTGGACCAATATTAACTTCTTTCTCTTGACTAATGTACAGTGTTAACAGCAGAAGAACTCTGTGATAACAATATGAGAACTCTGTACTATCTTGGCAATGTTTCCTATAAATCTAAGTTTATTTCAAAATAAGAAATTAAGAATGGGCCAAAACACTTGACAGTAAATTCACCAAGAGATACGGATGGACAGCAGGTCGTGGTGGTGCATGCCTATAATCCCAGCAGTGGGACACGAGAGGAAGATCAAGCATTTGAGGGCGGCCTGGGACACACAGGGAGACTCGGTCTCAGAGAGAGAGAGTGAGAATGATAGAGCAAGGGGATGGGGCGGGGGAGCCATGGGAAGTAAATCTATGAGAAAGTTCTCATCACTAATCATTAATCTTTTTTTTTTTTCTTTTTTCTGGTGCTGGGGATCAAATCCAGGGCCTAACACATGCTATGCCCATGCTCGAACACTGAGCTATACTGCTAGCCCCACTACCTGCTAATCATTGAGAAAATGCAAACTTAGGAATGACTGTAGCAGCATTATGCATAGTAGTCCAAATGTCCACCTACTGCTGAGTGTATACAGAATATAGAGTAAGCACATCCATATGATGTAATATCATTGGGCCATAAAAAGGAATATGTTGCTGATACATGGCACAGCATGGATGAGTCTTGAAAACATGCTGAACCAAAGCAGCCAGTCACAAGACAACATATTATATGACTCTATTTACATGAAATGTCCAGAGTAGGAAGACACATAGACAGCAAGCGGACTGGTGGCTGCTTACAAAAGGGTGATGAGGACATGGGGGCCACAGATAAAGGGTTCATGGATTTTCCTTCTGCAGTGATAAAAATGTTCTCAAACTGATCGTGGTGATGGTTGCATGTGCCTGTGAATATACTTAAAACCACTCATTATATGCTTTAAACAGGTAAAATGCATGTGAATTACACATACTTTAAATAGGTAAAGGGAATGGACGTGAATTACACTTCAAAAAGAGTAGTTTTTTTGTTTGTTTTTTGTTTTTTAAAGGACAAATCCAAGTGTTGAGTAGGATGCAGAACAACTGAAACTCCTGTACACTGCTGGTGTAAAGGCAGTATAACACAGCCACTTTGGAAAAACGTTTGCACAGTTCTCATAAAGTTAAACACACACAGAGGGCACCCCAAAATGTATATGCATTATTCAGAAGGAAAAAGTTATATTAAAATCATAATACTCAATACATACCCATAACAAAAGATGAGTACAAGTCACGTTTGACTTCTGCAATTACAAGAGGTACTCAAAGGGATCACCACCTCGGAAGAAGCAGGACTTCTTGCTGTGTGAGGCCTCTCGAATCTTCCCTTGTACACATCATACACAGTACCATGTGTCTCAAAGCTATCAAGAATGCATGCATACCACTAGGCTCGCATGCACAAAGTCCTGAGTTCAATTTCTAGCACCACAAAAAGTTGAATTTTAAAAAAATATATAAAAAAGAAAAAGAAATATCCTAATACAATGCTGATAACACTGTAAATTGTTACTGCAATAACTATCAAAACTAGAAATGCAAGCAGCCTATAGCCCAGCAAAAATATACCAGGTTATTCATTGCAGCACTGTGAATTCTCTATAATGGCTACATTTTCTCTCTCTCAAACAAAGGAACTCATCATGTACTGATCTATTTTACATAAAATAAGCAAGGGGTAGACATACAGATATATGTAAATACTAGCTGGTAGTAGGAAAATATATTTTGTATGGGTCTGTCTCAAGTCTTTGGAAGAATAAACAAACTAAAATCATCCACCATCATTAGAGGAGTAGGAATTAAGCAGGTGAAGTACAGAAAGGAAGAAAGACACTCCAGCATATACCTTTTTACATATTTTATATGTGAACTTGTGCACAATACCCTAAATATGTAATATTTAAGACACCAATGTTAAAAGATAGTTGAAGTTATAAACATTTTTGGAACACTGAAAACATTCCAGAAAGAGAAGACATGATTATGTACCCTTATAATGCAAGTTAACTTTCAATTACCACAAGAAAATGAGCAACCTACGTAGGAGACTATGTACTTAACCCTTCTTTCTGACCCAGCACCTCACAAAAATAGAAGAAAATAAGAAGTGTAAGAAATAGAGAACAAAGAAAGGTCTGGAAGGAAAAATTGTAATTTAAAGTGTTTTTTTTTTAAAGCGACATAAATGAGAAAGTGCAGATGAAAAAGCCAGGAACTTGTTATTTCTTTGAAAACGTCTCTGTCCGAATGCTGTGTTCTACTCATCAAATAGCAATGGTGTTTTCCCTGTCTTGATGAGCCAGACACACTGGACGCCCTCTGTAGCCAAAGGAGTCAAGGAAGTCATTCAAATACAGATCCACATCCACACAAACACCTGGATGGATTATTTTAGGATTTCAGAAGTACTCAGGACTCCGTAAGATCTCAAATCCCAGACCTAGCAAGTCAATTCCATCCTGCATTCTGTAATTGAGACTGTGAGGCATGATCATAAAGTGGTATTGCAACAATATAAATTTAGACAACTTCAATATTTCTGTGTAAGATAGAAGCTTAGGAATTGACTCAGTATACGTGAACGGTTCTCAATTCTGATGAAATTCTAGTGTAACTGACTAGTCCGTCTCTGAACGAATAGTGCAGTCAGTCGACAAAGTTCACTTACAAGCTAAGCCATTATCCTCATGACAGCAGTTAGAAAAGCACAAATGCCTCTAATTTGCAAGGCTATACTGGGAAGGCTGAGGCAGGAGGATCCACAGTTTGAAACCATCCTGGGCTACACAGTAAGACCCTATCTCAAAAAAAAAAAAAAAAAAAAAGTAACAATATCAGCTAGCATGTATTGAGAATAATATATCTGGTAAGCCTGGATCTAATTTAAAAGTAGACCTTTAGCCCTACTGTACTAACTCCAATTGTTTTAAATTTCTTAATTTTAATGAAATTAGACTTTAGACCTGAAGTTCATCTCCAAAGTAAAAGAAACCTAGCAGATCATTTTGCATTAAAAATATCCTTCATTCAGTCAAAGTCTTCATTAATAATTACAGAAACTTACGGCTAATTTTACTGTAGAGAAGTACAGTGAAAAGAACAGGGACTTTGACGTCTGTTTTATGTCCTTAAGCAAATGGTTAAAAACACCACCTCCACTTTATTGGGATGAAGTAAGAACTACATAAAATAAACTACAAGAAAACATGTAGTCAAATATCTGACATGTAACAGACACTTAACAAATGTCAATCGCTTTTTCCTAGGCTGTTCTTTCCCGAGCTATGTGCTCACTAAATACAAAACAGAAGAGACAACACAACCCAAAGTAAAATGCAATATTACCTGCCGGCCACCTGCAGCAGCTAATGTGGCACTTTCAAAAGCACTACCTCTAAGGGCTGGAATTTAGCTCAGTTGGTAGAGCACTGCTCTTCAGTCTCTGAGGTCCTGAGTTCAATTCCCAACACCGCAAAAATGGGAGAAGGACCTGGCAATCCACTCCTAAGGCAATCCCCAAAGAGTCAGCCATTGAAAACCCTATGAGGGTCTGACTATACAGACTCCACGGCACCTAACAACAACAACAATCTCACAAAAGTAACTCTAATTTGACTAGAGACGTAAGACAAAGATGCATTTACTGTTGTACGTTTCAATGGTGAACGCGTACAACATGAAAACAATTCAAACTCTTTTTCAAATTCTTGGGAACAATGGCTAGGGTGTGGTTCTGTGATGGAACACCTGCCAAGCATACATGAGGCACCAGGTTCCATCCCCCAACACCACACACACACACACACACACACACACACACACCCCAACAACCTCTTCAGAACACACTCAGGAGATTTCTATTCCACATTCCTACTCCCCCTACACTTTTATGCCAGGTTCTGGCTACATCTCCAAGCTCACAGATTAGCACCGTAATTTAAACACAGAATGATGACTGACTTCAACAAATCAAGAGAAAAGAAAATTCATGTAATACAATTATAAACCCTTTAGTCTAAAAACATGCATTCCAGTAAACACACTTAGAATGTGTGTCAGACACATACATATTGGACACATGGAAAGACCTTACCACTTTTGGAAAGAGAGGAAATGTGGGTTCAGCTTCTTTACTCAAAACTACTTGAGACAGACTGGTGTAGATGAGTGTCTACACTCTTGAAGTCTAAAAGGCTTTAACAAAGAAAAGCTCTTTACAAAACTCAACGCAAAGCAAAATGATCCAAGTATTAACCTGCACAACCAAATAATTTAGAAGCATGGCTTTACTGCTCCATACATGCCCAAAAGAGGCATATTTCTATAAATGCTACCAGCCAAATACTAAAAGGATCTAAACCTATCTTCATAAATGTCTCACAATTCCCACCGGCACTGATGCTTTTCCTATATTAGTATAGGAAGGAAGGCTTTATGCTGATGTAGGCTTTCACTCACAACGTATTTTCTCATACGTTATGCTCGTTTAGCCTCACAACTACCCTGAAAATTGGTACAGCAAGCAGTGGGCACCATTCTGCAGATGAGAAAACTAAGATCCAATGAAAACTGCCAAGCTCGTACAGAGTACTGGGCAGAACCCAAGTCTTCTGCTTCCAGGGACTCTCCCCTCATGAGACTTGTTATTACCCCACGATGAACTATTAGAGTGAAAGTGGTACAAAGGGAAAGCTAAGGCATTATAAATCTCAACTTTTTTCTCCCAGGATCCTCCAGGAGAGTGAATACGCAACTTAGTATCTCCTAATTTTGATGTCCCGACTTAAGGCAGGACAAGAGGCCGCCGTATAGAACAGACAGTTCAGGATCCAATGAAAACAAAGATCTACATACCTAAACACGATCCAAAGGCGCAACAGAGGTCTCGGCCATAGTAATTCCTAATGCCAGGTTCTTAATTTTGACTTGCTTCTGTGACTTACACAAGTCATGGTGACTAAGGAAAATTTGACTCACTATCACCTAACCAGGCAATTCTAAGAATCAATTTTGACTCAGACTTAAAATAATTACAAGGGTGAATAACAAGACTGAATAACACTACATTCAAGTAATAAACAGAGGGACTAGGGTGCAGCTCAGTGGTAGAGTGCCTGCCTACCAACCATCCACCCTAAGTTTGATCCCCAGCAGTGCAAATAACAACAACAACAATAATAACAATAACAATAACAATAACAATAATATTCTAAGAGCTAATTTTTTTAATTGGAGCAAACTGGGTTGAACCCGATCAGTACTGATAGTAATAAAATTATTACTGTGAGAATCTCTAACACAAAATTTATACATTTAAATATTATGAAATGCTAAGGTATTATAAGTCATGGAGCCACAAAGGTCAATAACACAGTTTCTCCCTCAAAACAGTATGCTGTTTGAAAGAGAAGTGTAAACCTAATAATTATGAAATTACTACCAAGAGATAAATCTAACAAACTAAAACAGTGAGAATCTCATAGATAAAATTCAACCTCCATGCCAAGTGATCGGAAAAGCATTCAGCTAGGAGGAAATATTTAAGCTAGTCTTTAAAAAATGGCTAGCAGCATAGGTGGGAGGGAGAGAGAGCTGCATTAAGAGTTACTAGCATAGGTAAGGCCTGGGATTTAGCTCAGTTGGTAGAGCGTTGTGCTGCAGTCTCTGAGGACCCTAGTTCAATTCCTAGCACCGCAAAAATGGGAGAAGGGCCTGGCAATCCACTCCCAAGGCAATCCCGAAACAGTCAGCCATTGAAAACCCTATGAGGGTCGCTATGAGTCGGATACCAACTCGACGGCACCTAACAACAACAGCAGCAGCATAGGTAAAAGGTGGAAATCCAAAGTGCCTGGGAGGCACCGATGGAGGCATGAGGTGGCACTTAGTATGGAAAGAAGAATGCAGAGGGCAATAAAGGAACACTTTCGTTCGCTCTCAAACTCCAGGTACACACCTTTACAAAATCAATTCAAACATAGCAGCAGTTTACTGAGGAGATAAGGCCACGTCTTTGTTCTTGGTGATTACAAGTGTGAATCTCAACAATTAAAACCCACAGGAATGGGTTCAGCTCATGATGGGAAATGAGGCTTTGGGGTTTTGCCCCTAAAAACCCCTTCCTAAATAGGTCCACAACAGCATTTTTCTTCTGGCAGCTACAAATACACCATCAACTGAGAAAAGTAAAAAGGGGAAATGGAAGGAAAGGAGGACCTAGCCCAAAAGCAGAGTGGAAGGAGGGTTAGTGCAGGTTCCTGCAAACCTTTTTAATACAGTCATTTTCCCAATCAGCAGGAAGGAGTGCGTAGCCAATAAGTTACAAAGGAAGCACTGAGAGATGATAGGGAGGAGGAAGGCTTTGCCCTGGCCCCCTCCCCACAGCACTTGCCTGGCATGCCTGAGGCCCTGGGTTCAACCCCCAGCACCACTACATTAATTAGTGAATTAACTAATGAAGTAAACAAAAGGCCAGATTTTGAGTTCTGGGGGTAAGATCCTTCTTATTTCTCCTAAAACTGTCACCCAGCTCAGTAAGAGTGACACACCGCTTCACAGCACACTTTCAAAGATTTATGACGCAGGGTGGGGTTTTCCTCTCCTCCACGCTACTTTGTATTTTGTTTCAACCACTTTGAAGGCAGGTATTGTTTTCCTGAAAATCGATTCAATATGTTTAACATTTACTCCCTTCCTTAAGAAAAATAAAATTCCCAAACGGAAATGCACAAAATTCTATGCAATATGCTTGAAGCAAGGTTTAAATGAAAGCAATTTTTAGTCCTTTCCCGAAGGCTTCATTAATTATGGCTTCGTAAGTAACTGGAGAAGATATGAAAATACACGATTGATTGGCCTGAAGTGAAGGCTAGTAGCTGAAGAGCAGTAAACGCTAAGAGGTTTCTGTTTGCAAACGTGAGTTCTGATACTACACACGCTGCACCAAGTTTCCCATTAGCATTTTCCGCAGAGTACACTCAGCATCTCTGGGAGACGGTGCTGCCAGACTCTATCAGCATCTCTCGGCAGTCGTGGCGAGAGCAGAGCAAGCTCTCTCCACTAAGAAACTTCACTCCCGACCGCCCAAATCCCACTGGAGGAGGCTCTGTTCTTAACATCCACTCATATAATTAATTGCCATAGATGTATAAACTATAATGCTAGTTATTTAACAGTTATCTTTGTGGTTGCCAAAAGGTTGCTACTGAAGCCAACTCCAGTGCACACTACGAAGAACAGACTGTAAACTCATATGCAAGTTTCTGTCTGGATAGAGAAATGTAAACAATTTAATAAAAAGTGAACAATTTTACCTCTGACTCCAATAGTAATGTTTTGATAATATGCCTACAATCATTTTAAATAAGATAAAGTAGCAGTAAAATATCTCACTGCAAGCTACATGGAAATTAGGGGATCTCTGAGTAGACTAGCACGGTTATTTGTTGAGCAGAGCGCCTAGCACACTTCAGGCCTGGTGTATTCAATAGGTTCAAAGAACTCATAATGGTGTGTTTGGCTTTTTAATAATGAAAGTCTAATTCTGGAAGAAAAATGGTATTACAACTACTCATCTGACTTTAGATTTCTGGAAACTCTAACAAAATTTCAAGAAAGGCTAGAAAAGTGAAGACAAAAGCCTAAACAAAAACATGTCATTCCTATGAGCAAAATTACATGATTTGGAAATACTATATTGGGTGGAGATTAACAAATGAATAATAAATATATATTACACCTAGTGTGACTTAAGCTTTATAAAGTTGTGTCAATGCCACTCATGAGCCAGGCGCAGTGATGCATGCCCGCAATCCCAGAGACTCAGAGGCAAAGGCAGGAGGATTGCAAGTTCAAGGTCATAGGCAGTCTGCGTAACTTAGCGAGACACTGTCTCAACATAAAAAGTAAAAAATAGGCTGTGGATGTGGCTTTATGGTCCAGTACTTGCAGGAGCATGTGTGAGGCATGAGTTCAACCTCCAGTACTGAAAAAAAGAAAGTAGTAATGATAATAATGTTACTCATGGAATAAAATTTTTCTCCTCTCAGTATTTGCAAACATCACCAAGAGAGACCATATTTATCAGGGTTACTAAAAATCCTGGTCCTTCCTTGACGACATTTTGGAAGAAAAAATAACTAAGATAGACAAAAGAGCTTTGTTTTTGCTGTTTTTAAATAACAGTGAAACTAGGCTGGGGTCTGGCCTATTCATTTCTCTTTGGGTAAAGATAGCTCTTCAGCACAAATTACTGGTTTGTAATTACAGAAGATATATTAGATCCTTAAGCCCTGAAATCAGTTGAAGTTCTCATCTGCAGCTCAAGAAACAAACCAGGGTGGAGGTGCAGGGGCCACACACTTAATGCAGCTAGCTGAAAAAGAAATTTGAAGACTAAAATTAAAATGATAAGGATCCATACTCCCAACATAGACACTTCAAACTCCCCCTTTGTTGGTCTTCCCAACAAAGGAAATTTCCTCATTTACTTTATCCTCACCTTCCACGATAAATGGTAACTTACTTTAAGGTGTTATTACTATTATCACATTTATAACATAAAACATTAAAATGGTCATGTATCCTGCCTTCCCATCATAACTGATCATGCGGAATTATGAAAAAAGAAAAAAAGTAACAAGGCATTAATTATAAGACATCATCTTGAGCTAGTGCTGCTCCCTCTTCCTCCCAAATTTATCTGTTTCAAATCAAACCGATACTGACCTGTTTCCATTTCTATGGTTTTCTAGTTCACCGTACCCAGTCTAGCTGAAGGGCAGGCTTCAAGTACTGCAAAACCCCAGGCTGTCCTCCACAACTTTCTCATTCTTCCTATCACTACTCAATTATTTGTCTCCCAGCACTACCCTGACTTTCACCGCCTGGAATAATAGGCCCAAGGAGGATTCCCCACTGCACACCAGACAGACCAGAAATTCTTAATGAGGCATGACTAAACTTTTCAAGCCTCTCGGCCATCCATAAGACAGAGAAACACAAAATATTTTAACCACCAGGGCAGGTAGCAAAATACTTTTTTAGAAGACATGCAAAGTATGAAGGAATTAGCATTCTGGCATAAAAGAAATATCAAATTCAATGTTGTCACAAAGGCAGCAACAATCTTGCTAAGATTCAGTAAGTAAATTTACCTCACCAAGTAGGTTACTTTCAATATATTCAATTTCCTAAGCTTTTACTGTAATTACTGGCAAAATGAAGGGTTAAAATTAATTATTTCTTTATGAGGCATTAAAGAAATACAAAACAAGCTAATGGATAAGTAGAATTTAAAATCTGGAGTTTTCTTTCCTGTATTATTGAATATATCACTTTATCAGCTAATAACAGTATTTGTTTCTAAGGCAACAAATTTGTTTTCTGTGTAACAAAAAACAAAACAAAAACTTTTATCAAGTTAGTTTTCCTAGAGGTAAACAAGAAATGCAAATCTGCAACATGTACCATGAATTTCTAATATGGAGACATAATCCTCACAAGGAACCTAAAGTTTTCACATGCAAACTGGTATGTATAGACTATGGAATTAATCACTTGCAACATTCCTAACTATAATCCCTCAAGAGTTCAAGCAACGTACTGCCATTCCCTAAAAATCATTTTACACAAAAACAAAACCTGAGTTAGAATAATAAATACTGAGAAAGAAAAACATAGTCAGGATGTTGCCGTGTTTGGACCAATTCAACATCCAGACCCTAACCCAAATGAAGTCTTCAACGTTTTCTAAACTTCACTAAGCAGACCATTCAGGAAAGTTAAGTATCTAGTCAGATCCGTTCAGAATGATATAAACAATTCGAAAAGAGCTCTGCAATCTTCAAATACATACTTGAGTAAGAAAATACACACACTTAACTTCAAGGACTATAATCAAAAATTACAATGAAGACAAATGTTTACTCATGATACTGCTATGCTATACAACCAGCCACCCATGATTATAAAATGCATGTTCACAGCAGGTTTGTCCCACTCCTCAGACTGTCATATCAGGAAGGGACATCCTGATTCTCTGAGGGCGCACTGGTCATGGGACAGCACCTACACTAGTCCAAAGGCATGTGCATCCTAACAGAGGAGCAGCTAAGAGGCAAACCTTGGTCAGCTTCAGCGCCGCAGGGCACAGTAGCACCGGGCAGCCACTCACCTCAGCCTCTACGTGGGAAAGCCGCCTGGGAGGAAATGTCAAAAATGAGCTTGGCCTGTTCTAATAAAACCTGACATACAAAAACTGGCTGCTGGGTTCGGCCCAAGGGCCGTCGTTTGCTTGTCCTGGATGGAGGGGATTAAATGTTCAAGTTTGCTGGCTCTGTCCCTGTGACAGGGTGAAATTCACTTGGCCACCTTCGGTACTGATTTCCTTTACTCAGGGATCCAAGCACAATCAGGGATTTCCAAGTGTTATTTTTACTGGTGACTCTTCTTCTTCTATTAAAAATCAAGTGTGGTCGCTAGAACCCCAGATTCCTACGCCTCCCAAAAGGCCTCTGGGGCCATCTACAGGTCTGTGAGACCAAGTGAAAACTGCGCTCCAGGTGACCTCTGACATGCCACTGAATACCAAGGACCCACGCTGACATCCTTGTCTTCCTCCAATGCCATCATGCGCATCCTCAGGAGGTGGAGGGGGCATTCTAGATTTTAGGCCTTTCAAATACCACAGCAGTCACATGACAGGTTAAACATCCCAAGCCTGAAAATCCAAACTGTCATGCTCCAAAATCCAAAACTTGTTTAGTCCCATGCCACTAAGCTTTGTTTCGTGCACAAAATTATTTAGAATGTTATATAAAATTACCTGCAGAGTATGTACAGAGGTGTACATGAAATACAAATGAGTTCTGTGTTTAGACTTGGGTCCCATCCCCAGGATATATCATTGTGTATATGCACACATACAAAAAATGTCTGAAATCCACAGCACTTCTGGTCTCACCTCTTTTGGATAAGCTATATTCCCCCTGTGTCTTCTTCCACAAGGAAGAGCAGTTCATGCCAAGATTAAAAACATCACCTAAAGCTGGGTACAGTGACACATGCCTGTTACTCTGGTGACTCCAGAGGCGGAGGCAGGAGGATTGTAAATCCAAGGCCAAAGGCAGCCTGTGTAACTTAGTGAGACCCTATGTCAAGATGGAATATTTTTAAATGGGGTTGGAGGTGCTGCTCCATGGTTAGAGCGCTTGCAAAGCATGCAAGAGGCCCTGGATTCAACCCCTCGGTACCACAAAAAATAGATTAAAAATAAAACACAAATTAAAAGTAGAAGACAATGAAATGAAAGTTAAATGTTACTGTGAGTTATCTCTCACTAGAACTTTATAAAATACATATTTAACTAGCATAAGTTTTGTTGTTGTGAGGTGCTGTCGAGTCGGTATCTGACTCATAGCGACCCTCATAGGGTTTTCAATGGCTGACTGTTTCGGGATTGCCTTGGGAGTGGATTGCCAGGTCCTTCTCCCATTTTGGCGGTGCTGGGAATTGAACTCGGGACCTCAGAGACTGGAGCGCAGGGCTCTACCAACTGAGCTAAATCCCAGCCCTAAGTTTTGTTACAGCTTACTTTTTCCCTTAAAAGTTTATAAGTAAATCAATAAGTAAAGTAAGATTTCACTGGAGCATGTTAATTTATTTCTGACAATACTTAAGTTAATACACTTGCTTATAAATCATTCTACAACTACAAGTGCCATAACTATTAAAATGCATCAAGGCTCTCTACTAAGCAACAATGAGCAAATTAGGTACAGACACAAGAACTGGATTTTATAATTTAGGTGTGTTATTAAATTACCTTTCCTGACAATCAAAATCTCAAAATAGTAATTTTTAAAAGCTGCATAACAGAACAAATGTGTCACAAGAGCTCTTCCTCATATTTTTTTACATGTCAATGAAAAGACAGTTTCAAAATATCAGCAACAAAGTGATTAAACTTACTGGGAGGCAACTGTCTATCAAATAAAAATAACTTTGTTCTACAAAGTTTCTTATTTCTATACAAGAGTACTTTGTATAGAAACTTGAACCAAAAAGTTCTGCTCCTTTGGAGCTTTCTCCATTTCCTATCAATATAGACCTCTATGGTCACTTTTTTTACCCTGCATCCATCAACTCTCAAACTCTCCGGAAAGCAACATCAAGTCATTAAACATTCATCAGCTCCAGTTCTGTGTTAAGAGGTATGCCAAGCCCTGAGCTGTAAAGATAAGTCCCAAACCAATAAATTCTCAGTCTAGTGGGGCTAATTGACATAGTTCAAGTTAATCCATTTTAAATGAAAACAAGATCCTAACCCAGCTAATGGCTAGGAATGTTACTGGTAAGAGTAGAAGCCATTTGTCATCTTTAAGTATTCCGTTTCCATAAATTGTGTGTTTTGGTTGGGAGTATGGCATGTGCCTGAAAACAAGATCCTTAGTTCAATCTTATTTTAGATCCAAATTCAGGACAGTAGACCCCCAACAAAACAATATATGAAAACAAAATGAAGACAAATATTCTCTACTGTTAACCAGTAACATTTCTAGCCATTGGTGGTTCTTTCTTTTTTTTTAACAGGGGGCAGGGAGGACACAATATGTGAGGGTTGAACTCAGGGCCTCATGCATGCTTCGCAAGTACTTTATTACTGGGCTGCACTCCCAGCCCATTTTTTACTTATTATTTTGAGACAGTTGTTGTTAGGTGCCATCAAGTTGGTTCTAACTCATAGCGACCCTCATAGGGTTTTCAATGGCTGACTGTTTTTCAGGATTGCTCTTAGAGTGGATTACCATGTCCTTCTCCCGTTTTTGTGGTACTGGGGATTGAACCGAGAACCAGTTGGTGTTGAGACAGGGTCTCATTAGATTACAAATGCAGCCAATGCCCCCAAACTTGAAATCTTTCTGCCTGGGCCTCCCTGAGCCACTGAGCCACCACTGCCATTGGCTTCTGAAAGCAAACTGTTTAACTGACACATTCACAATACTAAGAGCAATTTAGCTACATAAATTTTGAATGCTATCAGAAAAGGGCCATAAACAAACACATTATCAACTGTTTTAAAGCAGGACAATGCACACACTAAAAGTTTTAATATCAAGGCTAGTATTGTATAACATTTTAAAATGAAACCATCTTTCTTAAAGACATAAATTTATGGTGGATGTATGAATTCAACAAAGTACAGAAACCTCAAAGCAGCTTTATCTTACATATATTTTCTATGTAACATATTTATTTATAAGAAATGTTAATTCAGTGTCAAGAATGATAAATTGAAAACTTAATATCCCAGAAAAATGAAGCATTATTACAAGCAGAAACAGCAGTAAATACAAAAAACAATTTTTATAATTTTAAATTGGGAGAAGGACCTGGCAACCCCCTCCCAAAAATCAATCTGCCATTGAAAACCCTGTGCACAGCAGAGAAGCACTGACAATAGTGTTTCACCTGTTGTACACAGGGTCGCTATGAGTCGGATACTGACTCGATGGCACCTAACAACAACAACAACATAATTTTAAAAATAGAGTAAACTTGAAACAAAAGGAATCTTAAAAATAAGCCTGTATTTTAAAATTTTAAATCAATAGATAAAATGTTTAGAATCCAGTTACCACAGAAATCATTAATATTAAGTTATGTGCAATGTTTTAGAAATATTCATTATGTTCACCCAGTGGTTTTATCCCTGTTTTTAAAGATTGAGGTTTCAAAAATTAATAACCATACACCTAAGTGAACCAAGAAGTTGAATTCATCTACATGATTCCATAACTGAGCTACATTAATGTACCTCTATAATTCAATAAGATCTTCAAAGAGGTCTCCTGAGAATCACTGCATAAACTTACTACCATCATTTATTTCCTATGCAAAGTAAATCGGACAAATATTACCAACTCACAGTACCTATTAATCTTAATCTTTCTTTCATGTCTTCTTGTACTACAGAGGCTTAAAAGCAAAATATTCAAATTCCCAGCCTCCTTTGCAGCCTAGAGTAGCCATGTGACAAAGCTCTGGCCAATAACAAGTACCTAGACAAGTACTTTCTTTAAAAATAAAAAACCTCAGTGGTAGAGAGATTGCTTAGCATGCAAGAGGCCCTGGGTTCAGTCCCCAGCACTGAGGGGTGGGGAGGAATAAATAAAAAAAGACCCTTACCAAGAAAAAGATTTTCAAACTCCTCTTTTCTTCTCTGCTTGGTGGTACAACCTCGATCTTGTGACTTTGAAGACTAAGATCACTTGCTAAGTATAAGTCTGATCCTTACTTACATTCTTGAGCATCTACACCAGACCCATCCTGCTCTGCCTACCTTTAGATTTCTTATGAAGTCACTACAAGGGCAGTTTGGGATAAACTGCAGATGGACACAATCCTAATATAATCTATCCTAACTCAAGTCTACCAATCAGCTAAGGTTATAAATCATTTTAGTGAATTAATCAGAAGATATACTAATGATGAAACATTATGAGAAAAGGCAACATCATAGTATATCACATAATGAAAACAATAATAAGGAAAAATATTTACTAAACACTCCATGCCACAGACTATGTTAAGTACTTCAATACACATTAATGCATTTGACCTTGACAACAACATGAGATTGGTAATACTGGCATAGCTACTCATGGTAAAATTTTCACCAATCTTTGACAAAAATAGAACAGGGTAAAACAAAGCTATTATTATTTATTCCGAGATCATTGTGTTCCTTTTAAATTTTTATTTATTTATTTATTTATTCATTCATTTACTGGCAGTACTAGGGAGTAGAACCCAGGGCCTCACACAGGCCAGGTAAGTGTCCCACCACCACTGAACTGCACCGCTAACCCCTTTATTTATTTACGTACTTACTTTGTGTGTGGTACTAGGAGTTGAACTCAGGACCTTGGGCTTGCATGCTTTGCAAGTGCTGAACCAGTGTCCTATACCTACAGCCCTTTTTTTTTTTTTTTTTTTTTTACTTTTTTGAGACAGGGACTCGCTAAATTACGCAGACTGCCTCTGGTCTTGATCTTGCAATCCTCCTGCCTCTGCCTCCCTAGTCGCTGGGATTACAGGCGTTCGCCACCACACCCGGCTTATTATTATTTTATTTTGAGACAAGGTCTCACTGACACCTTCCTATTTTTATAATAGTAAAATGTCCTTTCTTAAAGGAGAATAGAGGATACCAACTTTACACTTATTTTAACATGTTTACTTAGCAAAACAAATAGGTGACAAACCAATGTCAGTGCCCCACCAAGTTAAAAAAAATTTTACAGCCTACGAAATCCAAAGCCTGAGAGGCCACAATGCAGTGTACTTGACTCCCAACTCCAGGGCCATACCCACTAAGTTATATGAAGGAAATACACTAAATAAACTCAAAACAACCATTCTGTGAGCATAATCAAAATCAAAGACATAAATTTATAATTGCAAAGGAAAACAGCCATGCCACATATATAAAGTGGAGGAAAAGACTTTTAAAGTGAAATGGCTTCACCACGTTGCCTCCTGCAGTTTTCTGTAACTGTGGTGTAGATTTAAACCATACCAGAGAAAATGGAATCAAGATAAGAATTCCCATCCATTCCAACTTAAGCCTCAGACAAGGATTAGGTCTGGAGATTCAAATTTGGGATAAAGAATTTGGGGTCTCTAAGTACATTGTGTGGGGCTGGGGTTTAGCTCAGTTGATAGAGTCTTGCTCTGCCTGCTCTGAGGCTTTGGGTTTGATCCCCAGCACCATAGAAAATGGGAGAAGGACTTGGTAGCCCACTCCCGAAACAATCAGCCATTGAAAACCCTATGAATAGCAGAGAAGCACTGACGGAGTGTCAGGCATGGCACAGTGTTAGGTAGTGTTTGGGGTCCAAGTCAGACCTGACTCAATGGCACCTAACACCAACAGATATATTGTCCGGGCCTACAAGAAGATTGTGGTATCCTAAATCCAAGGAACGGGGGCAGGGTTTAGCTCAGTTGGTAGAGTGCTGCTCTGTGCTCTCTGAGGCCCTAAGTTTGATCCCCAGCACAGGAAAAAAAAAAAAAGGAGACGGATGTGGCAATCCACTCCCAGTGAATCCTGAAACAATCAGCCATTGAAAACCCTAATGAGGGTCGCTATGAGTCAGACCCAATTAACAGCGCCTAAGAAATCCAAGGACTAGGCATGCAGCGAATGTGTGCCCTTAAAACTTGCTCAGTTTCTTTCAGCTCCACAAAAATACTAGGATAGGGGAAATCAGATATGAGTGAAGATTAGAAACAAACTGTAATGCTCTAAATTCTTCTTTACCTCAATTCCTGGCATTTTATGATACTGTTTTTCAATTTTTAACTCATCAGCTTTTAAAATTCATTTCTATTCACCTGGAAATACATACAGTAAATCTGATCAAGCAGTTTCTCAATCCAATAATGAGAAGATTTAATTCAGATCAACCAATACTTTTCACTATTTGAGCATTCCCTAATAAATCTTAATGTGTTTAAAGGAAAATGGAGCTGGGTGTGGTAGTGCACAGCTATAATCTTGGTACCCAGGAAGTTAAGGAGAAGGACCACAAGTTCAAAAGCAGCCTGGGCTTCCCAGCAAGACCCTGTCAGAAGGAAGGAAGGAAGGAACACGCAGCTCAGATATTATTAGAATCTATCACTGCGCCTCAGTGACTGAGCACACCCTTGTCACTGCTCTCCCTTCCACCTCTCACTCCTACCAAAGTAAACACTTAAAGAATTTTTAAGTTGACAGAGGAAAATGGGAAAGGGAGAGAGATTACAATGGATATTTCACTGAAATTGACTTTTTTCGGCTAACACCAACAATTACTTTTCTACTTATGAAATGTTTTATTTCCTATACTTTTGTTCTTATACCAAGTATTCAAATTACTTAAATTCAGATTATGAAACATTCAAAACTAGTAAAATGCACTTATCTAAAAAATGTAGTTAGGGATAAAGGTGAATAAATAATTAAGTCATTATTTCAGCTCTTCTTATTCCTTCATGCATTAGCTATTGTGGAGGGAGGTCTTTTTCTCCAACTACTACATTGCCTCAAAAATTTTACTAATGGTACAATGCTGTGAAATATTTAGCTAATTACAGTACTGGACTCTGCATTAAAACTAAATCATTAATTAGGAAAAAGTTATTTTTAAAAAAGTAATTTGTAGCCCCCTTTTTAGGGTGTCAAAATAGCTCCAAAAGACACTATTATGGCTTGAAAGTTGTTATTGTTGTTAGGTGCCCTCGAGTTGTGCCTGACTCATAGCAACCCTGATAGGGTTTTCTTTTTTTTTTTTTTTTTGGCGGTACTGGGGGTTGAACCCAGGGCCTCGTGCCTGCATGCTCTGCAAGTGCTGGACCACTGAGCTGTGCCCCGAGTCCATTTTTTTTTTTTTCATTTTTTTGAGACAGGGTCTCACTAAGTTACGCAGACTGCCTCTGGTCTCGAACTTGCAATCCTCCTGCCTCCGCCTCCTGAGCCACTAAGATTACGGGCATGTGCCACCACGCCCGGCCCTGATAGGGTTTTCAATGGCTGTTTCAGGATTGCCTTGGGAGTGGGTTGCCGCGTCCTTCTCCCATTTTTGTTGTGCTGGGAACTCGGGACCTCAGAGACTGCAGAGGCACGCTCTACCAACTGAGCTAAATCCCAGCCCCACATGGCTTGAATATGAAGTGGCTTATGTTTGAACACTTGGTCCCCAGCTAATGGCACTGTTTGGCGGGGCTATGAAACTCTGGGAGGTGGCACCTGGTTGGCGAAGTAGGTCACAGGGAGCGGGCCTCTGGAGGTTTAACCTGGGCCTGGTTCGCTCTTTCTCTCTGCTTCCTTTTTGGTGACAGGAGGAGCTTCTGCCCCCATGGGATGATGCCTGCTCCCCTGCCACGCCTTCTCGACCCTACAGGTGAAACCCTCAGAAACTATGAGCCGACATACCTCCTTCCTTCCTGTTATCCTGTCTGATATTTTCTTCACAGCAATACAAAAGCTACGTAACACAGTTATGCTTTGCTTTTTTTAATTTCAGTTTTGAAATTGTCTACAAATCGTCCAGAGAGCCCATGTCCCCTCCCCCAGCGCTCCATAGTTTAACATCTAAAATAAACATAATAAAATTATTTAAATATTCAAATTTCACCTGTTGTTCTTATGATTTTTTTTTTCTGGTCCAGAATGAATTCTGGAATCCCACATTGCATGTAGTTACCACATTTCCTTCAGCTGCCCCCAATCTTTACAGGTTCTCAGCATTTCTCCATCTTTCATACCCTCGATACTTGTTATTTTTGCATCAAACTTCAGTTTGTCCACTTAGATTTTTTTTTAAGTTAAGAATATCAGCTGGAGGGGTACCTCAGGGGTAGGCAGAACATGAATGTGGTTCTGGGTACAATCCCAAGCACTATAATGGCACATACATTCTCTGTGCATTGTATGGGGACACAAAGGATGTGATGGGTGTCACTGCTGGTGATGTAGACTACATCACCAAAAGACGCCATGTGAATCGCCCCTTCATCCAGCGTATCTGTACGGCACTTAGTAGCCCTCTAGGTTACCAGACCAAATGTGGCACAGCAATGTTTGTGTTCAAGAAGCCCTTATTTTACTCAGGAAGGACCTTGAAGAGTAATGGTAGAGATGTTGGCAATTTTATTATAGTATATTGGCATAACCATTCTATTTTATTATTAGTTGAGGCTCATTATTATTAATCATTAATATCAGTAATATCAGCAATGATATCATTAATAATCATTAATATCATTATTAATCTCCGAGCCTAATGTATAAATTGAATGTGTCATACGTACCCTGTTGTTCTTAGGTGCCATGGAGTAGTTTCTGACTCATAGGGACCCTCATAGGGTTTTCAATGGCTTGTTGTTTCGGGATTGCCTCAGGAGTGGATTGACACGTCTTTTTCCCATTTTTGCCGTGCTGGGAATCAAACTTGGGACCTCGGAGACTGTACTGCAGTGTTCTACCAACAGAGCTAAATCCCAGCCCCTCACAGGTACATATGTACAGGAAAAAACATATACATAGGTTCAGTACTAGCAACAGTTTCGGGCATCCAGTGGAGATCTTGAAACGTGTACCCTGCCGTTAAAGGGGGGATACTGTACATCCATTACATTTCCTTCTGGCTTATTTAAAATAAATAAATAAACTTCAATTGGAGACGATCAAGTAATTTCTGTGAATGAGCGTTCATGATGGCTAAGGCTTTACATCGTTATTACCAAAAATATTTTATGGAAAAGATATATATATATCAAAATGTCTCCAATATACTATCACAACTCTTGCTCATCCAAGACCTTATGACCTTGGGTCTATATTTCACACACATTGTTAAAGATTCTCTCTTCACCATCATTATTTAAACTCATCTCACCTTGCACTGCCAATTCTCCATAGTATTTTAGGAACTGAACTCAGGGCCAAACCATTCAGGGACAACAGCAGAAATCTGTTTTAGCCAAAAGGTAACGAGCCTTAATTATGCAGAGTGAAGAACCAAAAGCCAATGCTAAAAGGTCACATTCTGTATATTTCTGTTTATGTAACATTTCTGCAATGATGAAATTATAGAAACGGAGAGAACAGATCAGTGGCTGGGGGAAGGGGGGCAGCTGTGGCTATAAAAGGGTAACAAGAGGAATCCACTGAAGTGCTGGTATTGTCCTGGACCTTGACTGAATCATGTCAATACCCTGGTGGTAAAACTGCTCTATGGTTTTGCAAGATATTACTTCTGGGAGAAACCGAGTAAAGGGTACACAAGACCTCTGCATTACTTCACGGTGTCAATATAAAATGTCCCCAACAGGTCAGGTGCTTTAACACTCAGTGCCCAGGTGGTGGCACTGTCTGTGGAGGTTATGGAAAATTCAGGAAGCATGATCTAGCTTTGCGTAAGTGGCTCCCTGATGGGGAGGCCTTTGGAAATTCTTACCCTGGACCCTCAGTCCAGGTGTCTGCCTGCCCATTCCCCTAGCCCCCCCATCTCCTGCCCTGTGATACCATGAAGTCACCTACCACAGGGCCTGCCTCCTGTCACTACCACACCTGCCCCAATACCATTATGGACTGATCCTCTAACTGTGAGCAGTCAATAAACCTTTTTCTCCATAAGTTTATTAGGGTTGGTTTTTCTGCTTACAGCAATGACAGCTAACTAACACAGCAGGTCAATCTCCAATTGTCTCAAAGCAAAAAGTTTAATGTAAAAAATATACTACTCTGCAGTGAATTCTCAAGAGAAATCAGATAGCACCACAGTGCCCTAATCCCTTCAGGTACATTGACTGAGCTTCTAGGAAAGTTACTCTCAGGTTTCCCCAGAATGCCCACTAATGGTTCTTATTTAGAGTCTCTTCTTTCTCATTAGCTTTTATGTTGAATCAGAATCAATTCTATAGGCTAGAGAAGAGAAAGGTGCCAAGGCCCAGATACTATGGTGAATGCTGGCTTGTCAACAAACAGCAACAAGACCAAAGTATAAATTTTTATTTCAATTTGTTTAACCCATATCAAATACTCAAAAAGTTCTAGAGCTGTAATCTATGGTTCTCAATTTGTAGCAGGTAAGCAATGAGCAAGTACAGCAAGAGCTAAAAGTTTATTTCCAATGACAAAACAGCATTCCTCAAGTCACCAAAACATATTTTATGCACACAATGGTTGATAAAGGTAGAGCCAAGACAACTTAAAATGCAAAGTCTCCCTGGGCATGGTGGCACACACCTGCAATCCCAGCAGCAAGGAGGCTGAGGAAGGAGGATCAAGGGTTTGAGACCAGCCTAGGCTACATAGAAATACCCCATCTACAGAAAAAAAAAATAAAATAAAATAAAATAAAAAATAAAAAAGATGAAAGGCTTGCACTTTCCCCTCCACAAAACCTAATGAGTCAAATTGTGCCATCAAAAGTCACCTTGAAGCAGGACATGGTGACTCTCACCTATAATTCCAGCAACTCAGGAGGAAAAGCCAGGAGGATCACAAGTTCAAGGCCAGAGGCAGCCTGTATACCTTAGTGAGACCCCCATCTCAAAACACAAAGTAAAAAATGGGTTGGGGGTACGGCTCAGTGGTTGAGCACTTGCAAAAAGCGTATGTGTGGTGCTGGGTTCAAACCCCAGTATGGGGGGGGGAGTTAATTTGAGTTTTTGAGTTTTTATTTGAATAAATGGTTTTTGCCTGGTTAAATTCAGAAGTTCTTTAACTCTTCCAAAGGATGAAATGTCTAGAAAACGTATTATCATTACAGATTAACAAATACTATATTTGGTACACGTATATGATAAATGAGATACAGATGGTCTCCTACTTACAATGTCTGACTGATCTTTTTTTCTTTATGATGGCGCAAAAGCAATATACGCATTCAGTAGAAATCATAGTTCACATCTTGAATTTTGATCTTTTCCTGGACTCTATTGGACACAGACTTGGAAGCGACTACAGCTCCCAGTGCACGACTCTTGCACCACGGTAAACAACAGATACTTTACCCTCCAGTGTACTGTTACCAAGCTAGGGATGTTCATTTGGTCAGGTGTATTCAACACATTTCAGCTTACATTTCAACTTACAATAGGTTAATCAGGATGCAACCTCACAGTAAATCAGAAAGCACGTGGTATGTCTACATTAGATTCACAGGTTATACGTGCATCAGAAGACAACACAGTTAAAGGAAAAGTGGTGTAAATTTAAAAATTTTTTAAATCAAGACAGTTATATTCAGTAACTTGGGTTCTTTCCCTGTGAAGTCTGTACTGTCAACCATTGCCATGTGCCACGATCAGGCTGTGCTGGTACAATGCAAGCACAGTTCAACACAATGAGTGCAGTGTGCCACACAGCTGGCCCATCAAGCACATTCTACTCCTGCAGTATGTCTAAACCGTGTCCACTGTGTAATCCAGATCTTGACCATGTTAGGAGAATGGACATCAGTTTTGAAAAGAAGCGTTGGCCTCCTCTAGCTTCCTTCCAACCCACAAACCTTTGTGCTCCGGTGGAGCTATTCCCCACCTCTACTGACTCCCTGGCCTCCAAGCACACTAGACAAAGGTCTACACGTTTTCTTACAAGCATGCTCAGTAATCTTACATATGGTGGGTGAGTCGGGAACATCCCTCATGCCCCCTAGTCACTTGTGGGTGAATTCCTACTCCCCAGGGCTCAGCACACAGTCTAAAAAGCCCACGTCGGACAGCCGTTACAGCACTAATGAATCACAGCCCACTTACAGAATACAAAAGATTGGGGACTTACTGAAGGGACACAAATCTCAGTTCATCTTCAACTTCCCAGGACATGGTAAATAACAGGTATTTTATTAAAATGTGGCTACAGTAAAATTAGAACTATCATTAAGCAGCAAACTAAATAGTTCATGTACTTTCTTTCACTTAATCCATAAAATTACCCAGAAGTGTTTATCATTTTACAGACAAGAAAACCGCTACCAAAATGAAGAAAGGAAATATCCTTTAAGATGCAGGTACCCAGGAACCACTGACTATTACCAGTTTCCACAGTCACTTGGATGTAACATTCACAAAAGACAAAGCAAAACTTTTTTAAAATTGTCAAATACATCAAGCACAAGTACATATTCTTTCTGTTTTCTCAAAGGTCATCAGATGGTATTTCAGATAGTCAGTCTATAGCTGAGGCATATCCCAGTATTTACGTGATTGAATTTCAAATATCACCAAAGGGCAGAGCTTATTATGACAGTTTAAATCCTAAAATCTACCCAAATAAAGTTTCTTGGTGGGTCTACAGCAAAAAAAAATTTTTTTAAATATAGTTGAACCCAGGGCTTCATGAATGTTCACCCCTGAGCTGCGCCCTCAGCCCCATTTTTACTTTTTATTTTTTATTTTTGTTTTTATTGTTTTGTTTGTTTTGAGACAGAGTCTCGCTAAATTGTGCAGGCTGCCTCTGGCCTGGAATTCTCGATCTTCCTGCCTCAGTCTCCCGAGTTGCTGGGATTATAGGCGTGCACCACAGCACCTGACCTCTCCTTCTCATTAAACTGCAATGATAGAGGAAGTTATAACTGGTTTTGGTATCATTTTGTGTCCTTTCTTGCAGAGGGTACAGAAGCGGGAAAGCAAAAATTGGCAGCAAGGCAGCCCTCTTCTTTTTTTAACTGTGTGAAATCCTAGGGTTTGGGAATGACTGCATTAAACCAGTGTCTACGTTCAGCACTGCAGTTAGGCTCATTTTGATCCTCAGCCAAAGCTAATTACAGAAGTGTTAATTACTAAATGTTTAAGAGGTTATCTAAAGGCTTCAAAGCTTCCACCAATATTACAAATGAATGTTTATAATTTTTACCATACATTTAAGTCCTCGCTTGTTCACGTCACACTGCTAACACTGTTTGAAATTAATGTATTAGTCATGAATGTGTATTTTTAATCAACAAATTCACATACCATTATTATGGAATTTAAATGTTTGTGGCCAACGGCTTCCTCAAGAGACATGCTTTGCAGATTGCCTACAGATAGTTTTGCTGTGTTTTATGAACAGAAACTACTTAAGAAACAAATGTTACTATCAGAACCCAAAAATGAGGTAAAATACAATTAAAATATAAGCTGCTAAAGGACACTATAAGTCTGCCTATAAGAAGTGTCGAGTAGGGTCCAACTCATAGCGACCCTCGATACAACAGAAGGAGACACTCCCCGACACTGTGCCATGTCCTGCACTGTCAGCACTTCTCTGTTATTCATAGGGTTTTCAATGGCAGTTCCAGGAGTGGGTGGCCAGGTCCTTCTCCTATTTTTGCAGTGTTGAGGATCCAACCCAGGGCCTCAGAGAGTGCAGAGCAGCGCTCTACCAACTGAGCTGAACCTCAACCCATCAGCAATGGTAAAAGGAAACGCAAATGGAAATGTTAACTATTACAGACACAATTTTCCCCCTAGATTTGAAAGTTAAATATTTCTCAGAGATAGTCTTTTGTGCAAATTCTCATAATTTAAAGTTCTCTAGGCTAAGGGTATTTTTTTTTCAGGCCTCTCATTATGATTCAAGACAAATTCTACTAAGTAACTTTGCAAAGAATTATCTCCTATCCTCTTAGGAACTTTCAGCTGATAAATTCATGCATCAGCAACTACTGATAAATCAAAATCTGTAACAGCCCCCAAAATTTTCAGTAGTGAAAGATAAAGTAAGATTATTAAGTAAGAGAAGAGGGGGTGAGACTTATTTTACACATAGCATTTTAAAAAGTAACTTTTACAACTAGTAAAAAGTATCTTCAATTAGGTCTTTAAAGAAAGGGAAACAATTTTGCAATAGAGGTTTCACCTGAGAAACTGACATTATGCATTTAAACACTCCACAGAAGCAATTTCAGAGGGCCTGAACTCAACAAGTTAATAAAACAGTTGAGAAAAATCATTGTATTGTATAAAGCCTTGGGAGGAAAAGCTGTTTGTAATTTATTTACGTCTTTTACTTCATTAAATTGCTTTGGTGACCACAATTCTCATTTAAGTGATTAAAGACATAAACCCAAATAGCTGAATAAAGCAATTACCTAAGAGTCCTGTTTTTCAACAGAAATGCATTTTAAAATACCAATAGAATGTTTATTGTTCGCTCTTTTCAAGGGACTATGTTATTTTAGAATACAGTGCCCCATTGAGTAGAACTCGTCCAGGCTTCTAGACACACAATATGAGACACACACTGGAATAAAGGTTTTTTTTCCTCCTCTGAGTATATCAGGTGAAATCGTGACAGGTTCTGGAATCTAAACACAGCATGATTTGATTTGGCTATCTATTCAGATGACAATGTTTGTATATTCCTCCTTACCGTTCCCTTCTTCCAGTGACATACCTAACTAGAGAATGGGTTCCCAATTTCCAGATGGACATGAAAAGTTCTTAGTTTATCAAAGTCCCTGAGACTCTCCCCACCCCAGATTCGCTTCTTGCCAACTTCTTAGGTTACACTAGTGACATCAAGATTACTTCTAGGCAACTGATTGACCTAAACACAGAACTGTATCTTTACAGAATTCGGGAAGAATAGGCCTGTTTTTTTAAAAAGAAAGAAAAGAAAAGAAGGAAAGTGAATTTAACCCAAAAATATGTATGTTTTCATTCATTCTTCTCTTTTAAGGCACCTTCCTTTTGTCTATAATGAGAATCACACAAACTCCTTTGTCAAGTCCGTCCTCAGAGACAGAAGGGAAGCTCCACAGCAAATCTTCCCTTATTCATGTTCTTCTGTTCGTATCAAACTTACTTAACATTACTGCTTTAATTATATTGCAAAAATCTAATGCTCAAGCATTCGTCAGAATAGACAGCATGTGCAGAAATACTTCTTAGATTGCATTAGCAAAGCACAGCATTTTTGTTTAACTCAAGTAATTTCAAAGTTTTACAAGATAAATGATTGAAAGGCAAGACAGGTAAAGAGAGAAAACATTCACATTTCAAACTAGTGTTTCCTTTAAAAAAAAAAACATGGGGTATGCTTACTGAAAAGCAAATGAACATCACAGTGAATAGGGCTGACATTTAAGAATGTTCAAAATGTATGATAGGTTTTGCTGGGTTTACTTTTACCTGGGAGGGGTATTGCTTTCAGATTCTCTATGGAGCTTTCATCTTGGGGAGTTAGGAGTAACTGGTCCACTTTATTGTGACTCTGGCCAAGTTCGGTGTTGGGTTGGTTTTTACTCTATTCCCTATAACTGTCAGGGGAACATGAAAGCTTAGCAGTCCATTTATGTGGCATAATCCACAGGCTGTTACAGTGAAGGTTTTGTCTCTTCCAGTAGTCCTTGGTGATTCTCATCCACCACCCCCACCTGACAGTGGGCGTCAGTCATTGTTATTGTTCTAACTAATCAACCAAAGGCACTACTACTCCCCCCTCTCTAATTTCCACTACAGGCCTCTGACATCATTTGTGGACCAGCCTAACTAGGTTCTAATATCCTCAGCATGTGGGACTTCACTTGGCACTTCAAACACTAGTCTTGAAAGGAATTGAAATCTCTCACTGAAATTTGCTTTTCCTGCACACTGACATTGGGAATGTGCATTTTTCAGGTGCAGAAGACTCGATACAACTGCTTGTTTTAAAACAGATGAGGAAGGCACATGACAGACAGGGTAACGCCAAGGGGCAGACAAGATCAAAGGAGGACATTCCCTGTTCATGAGAAAAAGCAGACGTTTAGAACAGGAACTTCCTGGAGACACTGAAATAAATTTCCTTGTATATTACCGCCCCTCTTCGACAGGTTTGGCGAGCATGTGTAATGTATACACGACCCCCCGCGAGTGACAGCTGCACCAGGCAAAATGAAAAATCAGAAACGGTACCAGGTGCCTTCTGGAGGCTTGTCCAAAGACAGCCAGAGGAAGAGTCTACTTTATTCTGTTCTCCCCATGTTAAATAATGATCTGTGTTAGAGAATGAGAGCATTTGGATCTGTACAGACAGCACCCTACCCATCACAAGCATTAGGTTTGGAACGTGTCTCATGATTCCAAGGATCAGGAGAGCCTATGTGACTTAAGAGGGCTGGCAAGCGGGATCCCCTGTAGCCACCGCCCCAAGGCACAGGAATAGGTGGCACTATCCGGCCAGCAAACAAACGCAAAGGAAATCAACCCACCACATCTTTATAAAATCTCCCCCTCTCTGGTCCAACTAGAGATAACCAAATCCAACCCCACCAGCAATCGCTCCACTGAAAACGAGAGAAAGAGAGGTCTGAAGGTAAACAGATGTACAAAGGTTAACCAAGTTATCTAATTTTGACAAGGTCGTGCGACAAGCTCCAAGAGACTGCAGGGCGCCCTTCCGAGGGCGTCCCGAACGTCCCTGCTCTGCAGTTAGGTCTGCGATTGAAGCGAAAAGCACTGGCCTGGCTACTCAACTCTGCTCCCCTTCCATGGACAGCAGCATTTCTTTTCCAAGTACGAAATACCCGCTTCCCAAGGCCCCCAGAGATGCGTCCTTCACACAACCAAGTTTCCCTCTGCGCTTCATCCAACACCCCTAAACTGTGAAGGCAGGGAAGCCACATGCAAGGGGAGCCACGGAGCCCGCAGGCAGGGGTGGCAGGGGCATCGGGGCGAGGGCAGGTGAGACCCCACGCGAGATGCAGGGGCCCTGCGAGGACGTCTGAGAAGACAGATGCCCTTCCTTCCCGCCACCTCCACACCCCTCGACCATCGGGAGGGGAAGAGGAAAGGGAATAGTAAGGGAAATAACCCCAAGATGGCCAGGGGAAAAAAAAAAGACTCGGAGGGGGCATGCTGCTGGAAGCTGGGAGTCGTGATGGGAAAAACGGGGTGCTGGGGTGGGGGGATCGGGCCAGCACGGAGACGGCTGGGACGGGGACGGGCGCAGCCGCGGGGCGTCTCACCTGCGGGGTCCTCTCGGCCGGGTTCTTCATCACCGCCTGGCGGAAACTGTTATCCACGTAGGACGCCATCGCGCCCGGCCGGGGCCCCGCGGCGCCCGCGAGGCCGATCGGCCCAAGCGCTGCGCCCGCGCGGGGATCTGCGGCCCCCGGACCCCGCGGCCCGCGCCTGCGCCTGCGCGGCGGCCGGGTCTCCCCCGCCGCGCCCGCGCCGCCGGCCCGGGGAGGCGTCCGTGCGCGCGCGGCGCCCTCGGGGCCCGACACGCCTCCCGCGGCGGCCCTCGGGGGACGCGGGCGGCTCCTGGCGGGCCCGGGCTATTTTTAGGGAGGGGAGGCTGCGGGCAGGCGGGCGGGGCCTCTGCGAGGCGCCGAGGGTCGCCCCCTCCTCGCGGGGGCTCCCGCGCCCCCGGTCCTCGCTCAGGTCCGCGCGCCGCGAAGCGCGATGGCCGCGGCCGCCGCGCCTGGGCTCCGTCTAGTGCGCGCCGCCGTCCCGCCCGACTGCTGCTGCATCCCCGGGGGCCGCCGCGCCGCCGTTCCGGCCGCCGCCGCCGCAGCCTCCCCCCATCGGCGCGCGGCGCGGCTGCAGCCTCCACAGCCGCCGGCCGGCCGCTCTCGGCAACTTTGGTCCTCGTCGGCGCCGGGCGGGAGGCAAACTGGGGGGCCCCGGGGCAGCCCACTGCCGAGTCCCCGCGGCGGGCGAGCGGGCGTCCGAGGGCCGAGAGCCGCGCGCAGCCCCAGCGGAGTGTTTGGGAAGCGGCGACTCCCCTCCTCTGCCTCCGCCTCTTCCTCCTCCTGCGCCTTCTCCGGCCGCCCCAGTCGCTCCTCAGAGAGGAAGCGGCCTCCGGGGCTTGTTGCTTTGTGCTGCAACCATGGTGAGGGGTGAGTGACGGGGCGGGGGGCCAGTAGGCGGCCGCCGCATCACGAGGGGGCGGGGCTTCCCGGGCGCCGGCCCCGCCCCCTCGCGCTCGGTGCGGCGCACACGCTGGCCGCGCCCTCGCTCCGGAGCGGCACCTTGGGGCTGAGAGCTGGTGATACCTGCGGTCGCAGCTCCCTGGAGCCGAGCCGCGCGGACTCGGAGCCTCCGGGCCCCCAGGGAGTCGCGCGAGTCAGCGGTGCCCGGGCGAGATCGCGGGACCTGTGTGTCCCCATCCCCCATCCCACGCGGAGCCCCATCCGGGGAGACACGGCGGCGAGGGGTCGCCCGTCTCGCACTGCGCTGGCGCCACGCCGCCGCCGCGCGGGCTGAGAGTTGACCCGGAGCGGCCGCCCGGCCCGCACGCTCGGGCGCTGTTTTTGATCCTCGGGTTGGCTCCCAGTGGCGTCGGTGGCGAAACGCTCTTGGGATTTTGCTTATTTGTGATTGATGACAAGGAAAACATTCCTCCCCCGCCTTCCCTGCGCGCTCTGACACCTTCAGACACTTCAGTGGCCACAAAGTTAGGCACAGGAGAAGGTGCCGATTTCAACACTAGAGCCGGTACCACCCCCGCACGGGCAAACACACCAGATTTAACAGTGATCTGTCGTTAGGCGGTAAATTCCGTGACGTAACCAGACTATGTATTAGCAGACCTGGTCAAGCCTTGAGCAATCCGCCTTCTCTGGATCCTGAGTTTCCAAGTCAGACTCACTTGGTGGAGACTCTGGTCATAACAGAGTGCTTTAAGCTATGGCCGATCTTGCCATGTCGTTTCTCCCTCCCTGAGCCAGGCTGAGATGTGGGACGGCAGCCCAAGCGTACAGACCCAAGCGTGTGATCCAGGAGCACACAAGAGCTCATGTTGCAATGTCTATATGGAAACTAAGAGGACAATTGTTGCCTTTATGCATGAGCTGCTACATTAAATTTTGTTATTGTTGCCTCTGCAGGATCTAGATTGTTTTAAACACTTGGTTAGCTTGTCAGCTCACATCTTATTGGGTCCCTTAAGTCACCTGTGTGGCACTAAACTTGCACTGTGTGGCACTAAGATTGCATGGCTTCTTAGAGAAGGGACTGTCCCTGCCCAACCTTGCGAAACTGGGTCTAAGTTACAAATTGTTTCTGTAGATCTTTTTATATTAGCTTTGCTGAAATTACTTCCTAGTATTTCTATTTCATCTCTTAGTTGACCACTAACATCAGGTGCCATTACAACTCTATAAAAAGAGAGGAGGAAAAGGAATTCAAACCCAATGAAGTGAAAAAAATATACCTGACATCTCCACCTGGTGACATCTCAGAACTAACATGTGCTAGCCGAATTCCACTTCTCCTGCCACAAACATGACCCAGCCCCAGCCTTCACCATCCTAATCAATGCCACCTACTCTATTGTTGTCACCCTGGTAAAATACCCTGGCATCTTCCTTGACTTCTTTCTGGACTGCAGTCTCTGTATACCACCTGTACTGCCACGACCCTGGTCCACATCATTTTTTGTCTGCACTTTGCAATAAGCACTTACCGGGTACCCCTTTTTCTTCCCCTGCTTGCAATAACCCATTTTCAACACAACAGCCAGAGTGATTCTTTCCATGCCCACTCAAGTCATGCAAACAATGTCACTCAATGCAAAAGCCAAAGTCCCAGTCAGAGCCTGAATGACCTTTGGACCTGGTCCCCCACCACTACCTTTTTTCTCTGACTTCAGCTACTGGTACTCTATTTCCTACTTGTTTTCCCAGGCACATTAGCCTTCATGCTATTTGTGGAACAATAAGCAACTCCTGGTCTCATAGCCTTTCCTTTTGCTGTTCTTTCTACTGCTGGATTCTCTCTCCACCTTTCCCTAACCCGACCACACCCACCAAAAGAAAAAGAAAAGCACACAGTAATAGCTAAAAAACAGAATGTTATTTCTCGCCTCCATCACATCTTTCCCCCACATGTCTGTTATCTTGTTGTCCTGTGGAGGCATGTTGCTGTGATGCTGAAAGCTATGCCACCTATGATAGACAGGTATTTCAGATACCTAAGTATTTCAGATACCAGCAGGGCCACCTATGATAGACAGGTTTCACCTGAGCTGCCAGACTAAGACAGACTAGGGAAAAAGACCCAGTAGCCCACTCCCAAAACAATTAGCCATCAAAAATCCTATAAATAGCGGAAAAGTATTATCAGATATAGTGCTGGAAAAAATGAGCCCCCCAGGCTGGAAGCATTCAAGAGACGACAAGGGAAGAGTTGCTTCCTCAAAGTGGAGTCAGCCTTAATGATGAGAATGGAGTAAAACCCCTGGGACCTCCATTTGCTGATGTGGCACAACTCAAAATGAGAAGAAACATAGTGGCTGCAACAAAGAGCTCAAACATAAAACATCATGTGCATGGCACAGTGTTGGGTAGTGCTTTGCTCTTCTGTACTTACGGTCAGTATGAGTCAGATCGGACTGGGCAGCACATAACAAACATCACATCTTTATTCAAGTTTCCACTTCACCACAACTGCGCACCTTGGTTTTCTTCCTGGCTTTATTCATCACCATCTAATATATATTTTACTTAGTTATTTCACTGTTTGTCCCCTTCCACTATAATGTAAGCTATTAAAGTCAATAGTTTTTATTCCTATTGTTGACTACTATATCTTCAAAAAGCAGTCAACAGATACGGATTGAATGGATAAATGAATTAGTAACTGGCGTGTTAGCGGTATTTGTATGAGATTGTTACATACATTATCTCACTTGTGTGTTGGGGAAGAGGAGGCTGGAAAAGGAAACAATCTCTCTGAGCCTGTTTTCTGTTCTACAAAAAAAGAGTAAATTTGCATACCCTGAAGATTTGTGAGTATCAAATATAGTGCATGCAAAGTGTCTTGCAGAGTGCTTGAACTATAGTGTATGCTCAACAGAGAGTAATTATTTTAAGATCGTTGTAATCATCCCCACTCTTGGAGGTTAGTGGGACTGTTAACACAATCGTGTTTACCGATGAGGAAACTGACAATAAAATAGGCTATGTGACTTGCCCTAGTTCCAAGCCTACCTTTAACGTTGGAAGGAGCTGGAGCGATCTAACAAATGAAGACTTACATTCCTGATCATAAATACTAAAAGCTGCAATTTACCTGGGATAGTACTGCTGCAGGGAGTATTGGCTTCTGGCCTGCAACTCACATTCCTCTTCCAATCTCAGCTCCCTCTCATCCCACAAAAAGGCTCCCATCCCTGAGGACAACCCAGGCTGTGCACCCCAAACTATATCACAGCCCTCACAAAAGCCTCCCTTGGCCCTTCCTTATCCCACTTGCAACCTTGGTTGGTGAGGCCTGGAAATGGCAGGGCAGGAAGGTGCAGGGTCCTGGTGTGCAAATGGTGTCTAACTTCTCGCCCTATGAGGAGAGATGAAGCTAGGAGGGCCCTGCAAAGCATGGGCACTTGGCAGGAGCTGCTCTCAGCCCAGATCTCGGCCAGACAGGTGTGAATTCCCTTTGCAAACCCAACTCTCCTTCTCTGCATGCTCTGCTGTGATGCTGAACTGCACCAATGACCTCAGGTAAGGCCTAATAGTACGTCTCAGCCACTGACAAAATGACTAACTCACGGTCAACGTCTAAGCTGTGATTTAACTTCAATCAAAGCTAGTTTTCCCACCATTTATAATCTACTTATCAACACATGTCTATAATACTATCACCACTCAGAATCTAGGGCACCTGATGTTTGGCATGCACTGCTGTTTCTATAACATTCGAGCACCAACCATGTAGCAATACAACATAGAAGACAGGATTAGACACAGATCTGACAGTTGCCCTGCTAGTCCACACCAAACCGTGCCAACAAACCATAATCAAAGTAAGCCATCTATCATGCTGCCTCAGGCCAGTATGAAAATGAGGAAGCTTTTTGTGTTTTCTTCATCCAATTATCTAGAAAATCATTAGGGTATAGTTAGAGAGATAGACCACTGACGTTTAGGTCCAGAAATTCATTTCAAATTCGACCTTTAATACCAGTCTTGATTTTCCACCTGGAAAATCTAATACATCCAAGACATTTCATATAGTTTAGATATTCAGAGTCCTTTTTATTGAAAGAGACAGAGAAAGAGGGAGAGAGATCCTGTGAGCTACAACACAAGATTAGAGAGAGAGAATCATTTTATTATAAATTACCCCAAGTATTACGATCCAGTCAGTCAATAAATATTTATTATGGGCTTACTACAGGCTGGGCACTGATCTCACTACTTGGAATACCAGAGGTAAATAAGACAAACTTGGTCCCTTCACCAGCCAAGTGGGAGCTTGTCCAATGGGCTAGGCACTGTCTTCAATTACTCACCTCTCCTAGGAGGAGGGTGAGGGTGACCAAAAAGATCCAGGAAGCTGCCTTGCTCTGCGGAGACAAGAGCTTCCTCTGGTTACCACTTTTTCCAGCTGTCCAACCCTCTGGAGGCAAGGTTTCCAGTTGAAAGGTTGCATTCCATTCAAGGCATTTCTCCACACTCTACCCTCCCCTGAGAGCGATTTTAAATATTGTTTTTCAGTTTCTTTTAACCCTTGTGGTGGAGTGGTAAGAAAGGAGAATGGGAGGCTGCAGTTCAGACACTGTATCATTCTTAATGAGCATGCTCCACTAGGGGTGGTGGTGGTAGTGGTGGTTTGAGACAGGGTCTCACTGTGTAGCCCAGGCTGTCCTGGAACTCGCTATGTCGTCTAGACTGGCCTTGAACTGGTGGTGATCCTCCTGCCCCACCTGGCCAGCATGCTCCATGCTCCACTAGGAAACATTGTACTTACCAGCAAAGACAATTCCAGAGAGTCCTGGATGAGTTGGACAATTAGAGACATCCAGAGAAAGATGCCAGGTGGTCATGGGCTAGAGCTCTTGAAACAACCTGGATGAAGTATGTTGTTGTTGTTGTTGTTGTTGTTGTTAGGTGCCGTCGAGTCGGTATCTGACTCATAGCGACCCTCATAGGGTTTTCAATGGCTGACTGTTTCAAGATTGCCTTGGGAGTGGATTGCCAGGCCCTTCTCCCATTTTTACAGTGCTGGGAATTGAACTTGGGACCTTAGAGACTGCAGCGCAGTGCTCTAGCAACTGAGCTAAATCCCAGCCCGCTGGATGAAGTATATGAGAGCACAATTCAGAATCAAAATATTAAGTTTGACTTTCAGATATCATAATCAATTCAGAGTGGAGCACAGTCCCACGTGGTTAAGAACTACACTGATGTAGATGTCATGTGGACGCTTAGGTATTTTTGAACTGATTCTAGAAAAGGAAAAAGCATTTCCCCCGATTTATCAGTGTTACTATCTTGGTTCTGCTCCAGGCACAAAATTAATTAAAAATATAAATTAAACACTAGACAAATTAACAAAACGGTTCTATTCAGTCACACTCTTTTATCCCTCACACTAATATAACTAATTTCCTCCATTGATTTGTTTGCATTTGAAATGTTAGGGCAGTGGGAGGGAATAACCCTTCTTATTTTCCTTGTCCCCATGTGTCCATCAGCTTATCCTGCTCTGGGGGCTTGTGTGTTGCTGTGATCCTGAAAGCTATGCCACCAGTAATTCAGATACCATCAGGGTTATCTATGGCGGACAAGTTCCAGCTGAATTTCCAGACTAAGACTAGGGAGAAGAACCCAGCAGCCCACATTCAGAACAATTAGCCAGTGAAAACCCTATGAATAGCAAAGAAGCACTGTCAAATATAGTGCTGGAAAATGAGTCCCCCAGAGTGGAAGGCATCCAGGAGACAACTGGGGAAATGTTGCCTCCTCTTAGTAGAATTGGCCTTAATGATGGGTCCTCCATTTGCTGATGTGGTATGACTCAAAATGAGAAGAAACACAGTACCTGCAACAATGGGCTCAAGCACATAAATATCACGTGCATGGCACAGTGTTGGGTAGTGTTTTGTCCTGTTGTACATAAGGTCACTATGAGTCAGATCTGATTCCACAGTACCTAACAACAACATTTTCCTTGTAGTGAGAAAGCCAGAGCTGACATTTCTGAAAGGAAATGCCTTTTTAAACTTTTGATCCACTGTCAATTCCTTCTATTGTTTCCTAAGTGTTTGACATTTCTTTTTATAAACTGCCCTATAGAACTGTGGCCCAAAATCAGTCTGCCAATTTTAAGGGAACTTGTCAATGAGTTTAGGTAAGATATACAAACAAATGTCTTTTCAAACTGAAAATAAGTAGAATTAAGGACCTTACGCCTGCATCTATAGCCCTGTGGCATCAGATCCCATCAGATCTCAGAAGCTAAGCAGGGTCAGGCCGGGTTAGTACCTGAATGGGAGACCTGGGAACAACAGAAGCTGTAGGCTTGGGAGAAGGACCTGGCAACCCCCTCCCAAAAATCAATCTGCCATTGAAAACCCTATGAACAGCAGAGAAGCACTGACAATAGTGTTTCCCCTGTTGTACAGAGGATCGCTATGAGTCGGATACCAACTCAACGGCACCTAACAACAAACACCACCAACAACAAGGACCTTACATTAAAACGTAACAACCTAAATGCCACAACACATGCAGTAGGAGTGTACTCAATGCGTACATTTTTAAAGCCCACCCTGAATAACTTGAATGTTCAAGTTAATAATGCAAAGGGGAAGAAGAAAACAAAAGCAAAAAACAAACATTTTTTTTTAGCATGCACAGCTAACCCAGTGAGACAATTCTGTCATAATGGAGCATTGTACAAGATCGTGTCTTAGTTTCTCCAGTTATGAGGAGACAATTATACAAAACTGAAATTACATCCACAAACTGGTATGCGGTACAAGAATTTGTAAGTGTTCAAAGAAGAAGATCGGCTGCAGTTATTGCCAGCCTTGGTCTCCAGGTGGTATTCAAGGGTAAATGCAATGTGCTATAGCACAGCTGCCTGCCACAGGAGTGTCAAAACCAGACAAGGTCATTAGAACAACAAACAAACAAAAAAAAAGCAATATTCTTGGCCAGACGTGATTTATTTTTCAATGCCAATATTCGTAATCATTCTGAAGTCATGATTATTTAATATTTGTTGAATCTAAAACTAGAGCTAGACACCATATGTACACAAACAAAGACAAAGTGCCTTTGCATTGAGCTTATAAATCTAAATTAAGCAAAGGAAGCAAAGGGCAAACAAGGGCGTGGGAAACAGCCCTAAGAGCCTGCCTAGGAAATGAAGCCGTTTCGTTTGTCTTGTTATTTTAGTTTTAACCCGCAGAAGGTTGGGACACAAGAAGTTAAAGGGAGGTGGTCAAAGGAGGACAGCAGTGAAAGAGGAAGCCTTAAACAAGACGCAACCAAACGTGTCAAGTTAGACACACAAAAAGGGAACACACAAGTGAATGACTGAGAGAAACTGTGGATGCTGGACAGGACAGAATGCAGGGACTCAGTGAAGACGGCGTGGGACAGGGCTCAGAAGAAGGCAATCACAGTGGTCCTGGCTGTCTTCGGCGTTTCTCGTATCCTAACGCGTTCCTTGTCACACAGAATAAATATCACCAGCGATAAGTGTTGGTAAGACATTCAAAACAGAGTTCAGTTTCGCAGGATGGTTGTCTCATCTACAAAGAATGACCCTGTGTCGTCATAGCTTGTCTATCACAATCCTAAGATAATTAGACCAAGTTACAGAGCAATAAAAGCTCCCAGCACTCCACCCCATCTGGCCAGATGCCCACAGGCAGGTTTATGGGCAAATATATATATATAGCACTGAAATGATTAGAGAAACAGGGTTTTATCACATTACTACTGGGAGGAGAGGAGACACCATTTGTATGGCCAGTAGAATAAATCTCACTTTAAACAGGCACAGTGATCTAAGTGATACAGTGGGAAAATCTTGGCAGCTGACAGCAGACAGACCTATTATGTTACACATTAGCTCTGTGACCTTGAGCACAGAACTGTCTCTGAGCCTAGTTTGCACCTTTAAAGAATGTAGTTAGTAATATCTTTCTTGCTAGGTTAATATGACAGTGACTCAAAGCAGGGTTAATAATAGTAAATACTCTTTCTCATCTCTCCCTTCTCCCCAAAAAGGTACTGCATTAGTCATGGACTACTTATGTGGTCCTTCAGGTTTCTAGGAAATGTATCAACTTGTCTAATTAACTTTACAGAAATTTGAGCTTAGAGAACCAAAGTGAGTTTTAATTCACTTATTGTTAAGTAACCCAGAGCCTCAGTGTACATTTTCCATCTGGCTCCTAGCACGTTCCTGGGGCTAAGCGTGTTCCCACAGCCGGACAGAGCTGGCAGCATTCAGAAAGTATTGAATGTTCCACAGCACAGAATAGGAGCTGTGAATCATACTTGTCATATCTGGAGTCTAAAGACATCTCCATTTTTAATCGAATAAATGAAAAATTAGAATTTACTCCTAAAAATATTCAATCTATTACCACATCTGTCTTTTTCATAAAGTAACAGATAGTTGCCATCAATCGATTTGTGTGTGATTGTCTCATTTTTTTAAATGTCACAGGTATTGATGCCAAATCATTAATATCACAAATCTATACACAGGACTCAAAGGATAAAGCTAGAAAAATGCACAATAAAATCAATGAATTAGAGAGATTTAATTTAATTATGTCCAAAGATAGTAGTCACTGTGGTAGGTGTGTGCTATTTGCAAATCCTAGGTTTTAAAAGGCTGGGATTTGGCTCAGTTGGTAGAGCGCTGTGCTGCAGTCTCTGAGGTCCCCAGTTCAATTCCCAGCACTGCAAAAATGGGAGAAGGACCTGGCAATCCACTCCCAAGGCAATCCCGAAACAGCCATTGAAAACCCTATGAGGGGTGCTGGGAAACATGGTCATCCACATGCAGAAAAATGAAAGTGGATCCGCATCTCTCAATATACACGAGAGTTAACTCAAAATGGATAAAAGATCTCAACATAAAACCAGAAACTTTAAAACTCATAGAAGGCAAGATAGGCAATACACTCCATCATATAGGCATTGGAAAAGATTTCCTTAATAG